>OX359272.1:31257915-31300415 GCA_947179155.2 Hedera helix | reverse complement strand
AGATTGTCACAAGTTAACTCTTTTAATAAATAATAAGTTACACAATTAATTCCAAGTGGCTCATGCTTTGGACTTCATTTAATACCCAATGGACTCCTATTAAATGACTTGGACTATTATTTAATCAAGTCCATTTAATTTAATACTAGCCATTAAATATAACACAAAGATTAGCTATTTAATTTAATTAAATATTTAATTAATGACAACTTATCAATTCTATTGATATTAAAACTTTAAGGTTTGTTCACTAATTTAATTAAACTATTAGTGACTCCCTTTAATTAACTCTAACAATTAATCACATAATTATTTAATCACCTAATTAATTAATCTCATATAAGATTTAAATAATCTCGTAAAACTAACTCATTAGAAATTAAATTAATAATTTAATTAATAATGACGTAAAAATTCTAGGTCATTACATTCTCCCCCCTTATAAAAATTCCATCCTCGGAATTATAAAATAAGGTTACTCAAATAAAAACCGGTAATTCGCCCTCATTTCCTCCTCTAGTTCCCACGTAGCTTCTTCAATTGTGTGATTCCTCCAAAGTACTTTGACAGAATGAATTATCTTATTCATTAGCTTCTGTTCCTTCCTATCGAGTATTTGAACAGGAACTTCTTCGTATGACAAGTCCTTCTCGACTTGAATTGGTTCATAGGAGATAACGTGTTTGTAGTCCGGTTTATAAGGCCGCAACACTGACACATGAAACACATTGTGAATGTGCTCAAGTTCAGGAGGTAATGTTACCTTGTACACCACTTCACCGACTCGCCTCAAGATTTCGAACGGTCCTATGAACCTAGGGCTCAGCTTGCCCTTCTTGCCAAAACGGATCTTCCCCTTCCAGGGAGATTGTGACGACCCCAAATCCGGGTTCTTTAACCTCGGGTTTGGTTCTCACTGTACAATACTTAACAACAATGAAATACATAAATTGTATTCAAACTTCGCGGAATAATACAAAAGGTTCCTTAACAAAAGGCTACACTTCCCAATGTCTATTACCTTAATCTTAAACATTACATATCTTAAGGGAAATAAAAAAGATTTACAACAGTAATGACATAACAGTAATATAAACTAGCATGCAATTACTAAAACTAAACATTCGCTTTCCCCTTGCCTTTGTCCGATTTAAAGCTTTCGGGAATGGCTGAAATATAGTCATGATATAGCAAGAATGAGCAACTAAATGGCTCAGCAAGTTTATAAACAACAATTATACGATATATCATGATGAAGGGAAATAACTTCAAGGTTTCAACAATAGTAATTGTGAAAGATAACAAGAATCAATGTTCAATAAAAGAATGAATTGACTCTTTACTGCTGAGTGGTCTTTAATGACCATGAACTGCTACTAAGGTAGAACAGACATACAATGTCTGACTCCTTGTTAAAATAACGGGACACTTGAGGGGATCAGTCCTCTCATGTCCTATGTATATGCATCACATTTAGTTTTCTTGCGCGCTGTCGGGTCTCCGACAAATAAAAATCCCCTTTAACTAGGGTTGTTCTATCTCAGTCTTACTGTAAGAATCCGCACCAGCCAATGGTTTGGATAAGCTTTTATAATATTCAACTAAATGAATTTAACATGCATTTGTCTAGCCGAAACAATTAGCTTAGCCATTCTTAAATAGTTTGCAAAAGCACTATGTGTGAATACAATATTCAATAACGATGTGAAGTAATTTTCGATAATTAATTCACTCAAAGGTCTGTCAAATATCTACGAGTGTAGATACTTGCTCCACAATAATTGAATTGCTCAAAGTAATTAAAGTTGAATAATAATTGCAACAATAAGTACAAGTTAAGGGTAGAAGACTTGCCTCGTGCGTCGTCTACGGTTAACCAACTTAATTTAACAATCCTTGAACGAACCTAACAATTAAATCAGTTTGATCTTAAATTAGTATCATATACTTGTAAGTATGATGACCTTTATAACTCTTACGAACCACATAATTGAATAATTATGTGTATTTAAACACTTAGGAAATATTATCACTACTTGATAATATTTTATACACAAAGAACCTATATTAACTATTTAATATAGTTCAAACAGTTATCTAATATTATTAACAATTTAATAATATTTTATTAGCATTGTAGTATTATTCATCATTTAATAATACCTTATAAATCTTCTAAGATTAACTAATATTATTAATCATTTAATAATATTTTATTAATTATCTAATATTATTAACTATTTAATAATATTTTATTAAGTATTTAATATTATTAATCGTTTAATAATATTTTAATCATTATCTAATATTATTAATCATTTAATAATATTTTATTAAGTATCTAACATTATTAAACATTTAATAATATTTTATTAATTTTCTAATATTAGTAACTATTTAATAATATTTTATTAAGTATCTAATATTATTAATCATTTAATAATATTTTATTTATTATCTAATATTATTAATCATTTAATAATATTTTATTAATCATCTAATATTATTAATCATTTAATAATATTTTATTAGACTTCTAATATTATTAATTATTTAATAATATTTTATTAATTATCTAATATTATTAATTATTTAATAATATTTTATTAGACTTCTAATATTATTAATCATTTTAATAATATTTTATTAGTCGTCTAATATTATTAATCATTTAATAATATTTTATTAATTATCTAATATTATTAATTAATAATATTTTATTAACTATATAATATTATTAACTATTTAATAACATTTTATTCATTATCTAATATTATTAACTATTTAATAATATTTTATTAATTACATTAACCTTTATTTATTACTTAATAAATAATTAGTAACTATCTCTTTTCATTGTAATTATTATTTAATATTAATTAAATAGTAATTAATCACCTTCATGACTCTTAATTATTATTTAATATCCACATAATAAATAATTATATATATTTTTTTTTATTGGATCCCAAATTAATTATATTAATTTTAAAACATTTTTACCCATTTTGGTGATAATTGATTTGAACCGACCCGTTTAAAACGAACCGACCCGACCCGAAATTAAAAAAAATCTGTCGGTGAACAGTAACTAGGGTCCCGGCCCTCTAATTAACAAAGGGAAGAGGGCCCCAACCCTTAAGTGACAGAATCTGCCAAAATGCCATTTTCAGATTTTTCCAACTTTTGCTCCTTTGATTAAAACTTGAATAAAATGAAATCTACAAATCCAAATTACCCCAAATTGGTATCGATGGATTCGTATTTTCTTAAACTACAATATTCCATCATTGGATTGGATTTTTGGAAAAGTTTTGGTTATGAAAAATAGCCACAAAGTGGGATGTTTGTGCATTAGGTCCTTAAAATGACATGTTTTGCGGTAAAAGCTATAACTTCTTTGTTATTCGATATTTTTGAAAGGTTCCAAAAGGGTTTTTCTTTAACACTCATAGATCTAACTTTCTAGCCATAGAAATCATTTTTCCAACTTGTACATTTCAAACTACAACATTAAACATTTCATGCTTCGTTAGGGTTTTACCGGTAAAACGTGTTATGAACTTTTCTACAACTTCTATGCATTTTTCACATACCAAATCATGTTATAAACACATAGAGCTATGAATATACATATATTACATAGTTAAATACATCTAGACCATCAAAATGAGTTTTGATCGGTTAAAAATAGATTTTAACCGATCAAAAGCTATCTAGACTACAAAAACGAAATAAGAAGAAGTTGAGAGCACTTTTAAACCTTTGTGATTTGTTTGCTCTCCTTCTTCTCCTACCAAAGTATGTTGTGTAGCTTGAGGACATCCACCAAGACCTTCCTTAGCTTTTTCTCTCAACTCACAAGTGTATTTTTCCTTTCTAACTAACAAATGCTCTCTCTTTTCTCTTTGGATGTGTCTAGCAAATGAACTAACAACAAAAACAAGAGTGTTGAGCATCCTATTTATAGCCAACCCTTAATCTAGTATTAATTCACTAATCAAGCTATGTTGGTGAAATTAAATGCTAAGTATGCTTACTATTCCATTAATTGACTAGTTGATAGACTTTTGGAATGACTAGAGTTGTTGGCCAAGTTATGACATAGAGTAAATTATAAGCAATCTAGGAAATCAAGTCATCCAAGTGGGGCCCTCCAAAAATTCAGCAAAATGGATTTTCCAAGCCATTTTTCCTTTATTTTTAATGCTAAAATGTGCATATATACATCTATATATATATATATACATATCTATATATATATATTGACCAAAGTTTGACCTTAATCGGACTTCACATTGGGCTTGGGAATAACTTCTATTGGGCTCATTTAATTAAATTGTTTGGACTCAATTTAAATAACACATTGGGCTTATATTAAATAGTCTAGGTTACATTTAATTAAATCAAGCATTGGGCTTGTTTAATTAATTACATGGGCTAGTAATTAAATTAATTACATGGGCTACTAGGTTAAGATCTTTAACCTAGTTTATCAACTTATTTGGATTAAAAATATAATCCAATTAGATTTGCCTTAATTAATTATACACTTTGCTTTAATCCTTTAAATAAATATACAAGCACATAAGTACATTTATTTAATTATCTAATGCACAATTAATTAATACAAAAAGTTCAAATTCATTGCTAAATATTTATTAAGTATATTTACAATGACTAATGAAATTTGTGGTCATTACAGAGATACCTTCAGAAATACGAAACTGCCCACGTCGAAGTCCCGCTTTTGGCGATGCAAATCCGCGTACTTCTTTTGACGATCTTGAGCTGCTACCAGTCGATTTCTGATAAGTTGCACTGTGTCCGCAGTCTGCTGCACCATTTCAGGTCCAAGCAGACTTCGCTTACCAACCTCGTCCCAACACAACGGTGTTCGACACTTTCTTCCATAAAGCGTTTCGTACGGTGGCATGCCAATACTAGTGTGATAGCTATTGTTGTAAGCAAACTCTACCAGTGGCAAATGGTCGTCCCATCTGCTCTTTAAGTCCATCACGACCGCTCGGAGCATATCCTCCAGAGTCTAAATCATTCGCTCACTTTGGCCGTCAGTTTGAGGATGGTACGTTGTGCTTAACCTCAATTGTGTTCCCATTCTTGCTTGCAGACTTCTCCAGAAATTTGATGTGAAGCGTGGATCTCTATCGGACACAATCGATACCGGCACTCCATGTCGTGACACTATCTCCTTCACATAGAGCTTCGCTAACTGCTCCAGATTGTATCGTATTCTGATAGATAGAAAATGGGCTGACTTGGTCAGACGATCCATTATTACCCAGATGGCGTCTAACCCTTTATGTGTCGGCGGCAAACCCACCACAAAGTCCATCGTGATGTTCTCCCACTTTCACTCCAGAATCTCTAGCGGTTGAAGCAGTCCGCTCGGCCGCTGATGCTCTGCTTTAACCCGCTGGCATGTCAGACATCGACTGACACATTCTGCCACTTTCCTCTTCATATTTGGCCACCAAAAGTATTTTCGTAGATCCTGATACATCTTCGTGTTTCCGGGATGTACTGAGTATCTCGTATTGTGAGCCTCTTGCACAATCTCCTCGTAATTCAGGCACTAGCGATACCCAAACACGATTTTCAAACCTTAGCAATCCCATGCTATCAATTTTAAACTTGACCTCTTCCCCATCGGTCATCCTCTTTCTGATTCTGTCACATTTCTCATCTTTGTCTTGAGCCTCTTTTACCCTATCTAACAAGGTTGGGCTCGCTTCCACTTCTATTGACTCCTTTGGATTTCTCACCTCCAACTCCATTCGAGCCATCTCTTGAACTAATTGTTCTTGTTCTGTTAATATGAATAACTTCTCCCTTCTCTTTCTACTTAGAGCATCTGCTACTACGTTGGCCTTGCCGGGTTGGTATAGAATTTCACAATCATAGTCTTCGATTAACTTTAACCATCTCCGCTGCCTCATGTTCAACTCCTTTTGTGTGAAGATATACTTCAGACTCTTATGGTCTGTGAATATCTCACATTTCTCTCCATATAAATAATGTCTCCATACTTTAAGGGCAAACACTACTGTTGTCAGCTCCAAGTTGTGGGTAAGGTATCCCTTCTCATAATCCTTCAATTGTTTTTCGTTCTTCCGTGTCCACTTGATGTGGCGCAAAACTTGCTAGTTCATTGAACTTGGCGGCATATTCTGCTACCATCATGTTACCCTGTTTGAGTTCTAAAAATTTCACTTTCATCCTTGTTTGAGTACTATTTGGAAAATAGTTTTCAAAGAATAACTCCTTAAAACGAGTACACGTAACAATTCCTTCTCCTGCTCGATTTTTATTAGTCTTCCACCAATAATTAGCCTTTCCCTTTATCATGAAGGTGACAACTGCTGTCTTCTGTTCCTCCGTAACACGCGTAACTTCAAACACTTTCTCCATCTCTTCAATCCACGTTTGAGCTTCGATCGAATCTATGGTTCCTCGAAACTCCAGTGGTCCTACTATTTTAAAGTCCTTAAAGCTCGCCAATTGATTTACCAGCGAACTTCCTACTGCTGGAGTTCGGTTTTGAATTGCTTCTGCTAACATATTAACAAAAGTTTGCATCGGGTCTACATGACCTCCTTCATTATTAATTGATCCTTCAACTCTCGGGTTTCGGGGTTGTCTACGCGGTGGCAATGCCTATTTTTAAAATAAAACTTCCGTTATTATCTTATTTTTTGCCTATTACAACCATTCTTATAGCATTTACTATTTAATGCTCACATTAATCACTTCAAAGCATATAAACATTATGCATTTATATTTATACGCAACAGTAGTGCCTTAGCACATTACATTCTAAAAAATTCATACATAAATGATCATATCCCATACTGACCACAAAAGTCAGAATTTATCCCAATTACCTATCCCATATACATTCCAGAGTTGGGATTTACAAATACATGATATCTCTGAATCTTCTTATTCACTTCTTCTTCTTTTTATATAACATATTTTTCATTTCTTACCAAAGATCTTAATAACTCGAATGCCATCTTCTTTTTATGTTTCTTACACGTACTTGATTGCTAAGCCGTGTATCACTACTCTCTTTTAATTGTTCTTCATCTAGTAAAATTTGTTACCATGCTAACCCTTGGCGTTTATTCCTCCACATTTCCTTCATTAAGCTTATTCATATCCATCAACCTCTCTTCGTACTCTCGATACCTTCTCATGCTATTTATCAGTTTCTTTATTTCTTCTTCTCTCTGAAATTTCCATATCTTTAAAACCTATACTCAATCCCTTCTCTGATAATTGTACTTAAACGATTCTCTTATGTTGACTTTGTCATATTCTAAACCTAATGTTTTGATGATGATTTATTATGGATACTAAATTCTTTATTGTGAATTTCAGGGAATACGTGTTGAAGTGTTCAAGAAGACTGAAGAGTGGATTTGAGCTTTAAGAATTTTATGTAAGGTCATTACAAATATTTAATTTTTCAATTTAAGGCTCTAGGACATTTTATGTGCATATCATACACTGGCTTTAATGCTAACGATTATTCATGTTTATCTTATGGGTTAGTATGAATAATGTTGTCCAAATATGGAAATGGATATCAGTGGATATAAAGCTTGAGTTACTGTGTACTTCGTGCATAATATTTTAAAAAGTACAAATCTCGATATTAGTGTATGTGATAATGATGATATCTACTAAAAGGGGTCATGATTACTTGTTACAGATATGCTTAACATTTTGAATATACCGTGTAAGGGTACAATTTATCTTTCCAAGTAACAAATATTGTTGAGATATGTTTTGACTTAATATTCTTATTCAAAAGCCACGGTCATATTGTTGAGATATGTTCTTACCAGATATTGTGCTAACAAGTTTTATCTCTTTATGAGATAAGGTTTATGAAGAACGGAATTGATATCTCTCTAAGCAGTAACGGTATTATTTTATATGGCTATAAATTGCATATGGATTTTTTCTACCGAGATATGATTTAACAGAACACTGATTACATATTGAAAAAATTCATTTTTGTGCAAACTGCTCTTTGGGCTATTGGAAATTCTGATCAAGCATATTTATGTGAGATTTAAATTGGTAATATCTTTTTATTATTAATTGATCATTGCATACATTAGCTGAGCCTTATATTGTTAAATTAATTATTTGCTTTGATCACTAGACCTCTAAATTTGTATCTATCTGATCTTTGTTTATTTAGACTAAGTGATTGTCTAAAGAAATTTAATCCAAGTGTGGATTAAGAATTGTTTTACAAACAGAGTTAAGGAAGCAGAGGTGTTTGAGGAGTGCATAGGTGCACAAGGAGCAAAAGTGCTTAAGAGAATTTAAGAATTCATTTAACCTGTTTTGTAAAATGTGTCACTTTGTAATTGTGAGAAATATATATAAAGTGAGTCTCCAATACTAGTTGGTATTGGACGTGGAGTAGGCTATTATTATAGAGGGTAATAGCTGAACCACGTAAAAATCCTGGTGTTGATTTTATTGCTTGTTATTGCTTTTCACACTAGATAATCGATTATCTCAAACAATAAAATCTGAAATATTCACAGATAATTTATTTACACCGTGTATTTTCTTTAAGAGATATTTTCAGCCAAGAAATTTTCATTGATTTAAAAGAAAGTTTTCAATTCAGTAGACTATATTAATACAGCAAGCTGTATTCATTAAAACAGTAAACTGAATTCGAAAAAAAAAAAGTTTATCATAGTTTGTTCTCACACTTATTCAACCCCCCTTCTAAGTGTGCCTTATCTAAATTTCATCTTAGAATTTGATAACAATACTTCCACATATACGATCATCCACCATATGCTATTTCAGATCATAGCCTAATCATCGATGCCAAGCATTACTATATATTACAACCTACTAGTACTATTTAGAAAATAATACTGGGTCGTACTCCATTTCTATTAATATCCTCAAATCCATGAGAACTCTTCAATCTCTATCTATGACCTACTCCTAACTTTCACCTCCTATTGTTCGTCGAACTTACCACACAATATGAGTTCAGGAACTTACCACATCCATATGGTTTGAGAAACTTATCCTAGTCAGACTAACATCGTCCATTCGCTGAGGGGTTCCACCATACGAATATGAGTCACGAACTTACCATATGTGTGAGTTTTAAGAACGCGTACCTACTTAACATCCTCTACCTATTCGGTATACACATGAGAAAAGAATCACCTTCTCAACATACATATAGCGAATAACGCGACACAAGATTTCAACGATTATCATTATAGGAAGCTAAGTGGTTGTCAAACCAAACACAATCTCCTGCCCATATAAGAAATTGGTCAACTCGGCCACTATATTACTATAGGAAGTTAAGCGGTTCTAAAACCAAACATAAATTCCCTGGCCATACAAGGAATCGTACAACTCAGCCACTAATATGAGTCCTCGTATGAAATCAACAAACCTCTAATTTCCTTCTTAAATTAATATGAATTCTCTTAATCTATATCTTAGCACATAACTCCTTCCGAGTTCATCTTTTTAGATCATTTTACGATCTTATCATTATTCTTTCTACTAATTAACAATCTTATTATAAGATATCTTCTATCACTTCTTGATATCTTCTTTGAGATATTGCTTATACGTAAATTAATTTCTTCCTTGCCTCTGGATTTCTCCAATTTCATTGATTCATTCCTCAAAAGCGTCTACTATTAGATTCATCAATTGCCTATAAGGAATCATGGTCTAATTCCTTAACTTTCTTTCCTATTGTCTAGGGTATTCTTTCTTTAGAACTTTCTCTTGACATTTTCGTTTGGCATAATACGGTAGTATTATTACCTCTATATTGATTTTAGGCATATACTATTAATGCCAACACATAATCAATATTAAAACATATAAAATTCATTAACATGTTCTTCCTTAGTACGTAGTACCCCATCATTTATACCGACACACCCTTTAAAGCATTCTTTTGCTTACTTTCCATATGCACAATTTATTAGCCTCATATCCTCAAATCGTTTGATAAACTAATTTCTATACTGGGATCTTCTCATTCACCCTACATTCCTTCAAACTTCCATTTTATCCTCCCATTGCACAATTAAATAAATATTTTTATGCATCACATTAGCACCTAGTACAATACTTGTCCTTAGCACCGTGTTAAATACTCAACCTAACCCGTGCTTAACTACAAAGATGGGATTTTCAAAATTTTATAACTTCTTTCAACATCTTTATAGATATGATTCAACTTACAGATTAGAAAATCATCCAAATTTTAATCTTCTAAAAATATCTTCCGTAAATATAATTCTTCAAACATATTCTCCAAAGTCAAACTCCCAAAGATATATACTTCCAAAGTTAGACTCCTTAACATGCACTATTATCATTCCTATATAATTCTTCATCATGCTTATCTCCTTCTACGATCATTCTATTCTTCCTCAGTCTCTTTATCATTATCTGCTTTTATGATTGACTCCAAAAATCTTCTCATTCTTCTATGATTCATTTAACTCTTCAACAACTTATTTGTTTAACCCATCATTTCATCTTTATTTACTCTGATCATCTTTACTACCACCGATCCATATAGATCGATCTTCTTAAGATATCCTCAATGTCCTCGAATCATTCCTTTATATCTTAACATCATTTCCTTCTATTATACCTTAGCCACATTTACAACTGATCACTTCTTCTTATCTATACTCCATAGATTTAATATCGCTCAATCCTTTTTCCCCTTTTCTTCTTTCTTCTCTTTTAAATCATTGCTTAACTTTTCCTTCAAACTCACTTTCAGATCATCTTCCGAATTATCATATTCCCCGGATCGTCTTCCAAATCCTTATACTCTCACGATCTTAATCTAAAATCTTTTCTTACATACACATAACTTTTTCTACTTAATGAATTTCCATTATCCATCTCCTAAACTCTTTATGAGTTTTCTTATCTTCTCTACAGTCATAATCCTAAGGTTTTTCCCTCACCTAAGGTTTATAACCCATAACTCTGATACCAACCTGTGACACCCCCAAATTCGGGTCTCAAATACCCGGATCCGGTCATCACGATCCAATACAAACATCCACCTCCAAACAACATACAATAACTAAATGCGGAATAATAAACATATGTTGTTCATTCAAAAGGCGTTACTAGTCCCAAGATACGATAACCTTACACAAAAGTACATAAATACCCTTAATACAGTACTTAGGGTTTACATCACAAAACAAGACTGTCTCTTGAAGTATATCATTTCACCTTTCCCTTACCCTTGTTCTTTCTAGAAGCCTCGGGTTTCACTGCAATAAGGTTCATGATATAGCAAGGGTGAGCAACTAGTTTGCTCAACAAGTTTAAATGACAAAGAAAATAATATATCATGAATGAAAGGGAATAGCTAAAACAATTCAACAATATGAATAACATAAGCAGTAATAATGATTTGCTTTTAGAATCAAGATAGTCAAATAGACTATGAACTATAAACATCCACTGGAGTCAACAGCAGGTTGACCCAATGGTTACTACTAGAAATATGTACCCGAGGGGATCAGCCTCAGTACAATATGTGTATGCATAACATTTAATTTTCGTGTTTTGTAAATGATATTAGATACAGGGTACTCCCCTATAATAAAAGGGTGTTCATAATAGTCTAAGAATTCGCATCTTCAATGATTTAGATAGCTTTTAAAAATTTTAACATAAATGTCTAGTCGAACAATGGCTTAGACCTACTTTGAATAATTTTTTAAACAGTAGAACATTAAATAAGGTTCAAGTCAAAGGCTGTACAAGATCAAGTGCACCAAGTGCGAATAACAATAATATCGATGTGGAATAATTGTAAAGTAATTTAAACCACTGAAAACATGCTTGAAATTATAATTCAAGCTTAAATAAATAACTTGCTCAATGAAATAAGTTTAGAGATAAGGAACTTGCGCAAAATAAAGTTCAAAGTTAGGAAACTTGTCTGTCTGCTCAGTTACAACAACCTAGCTTTAATTAAATGGCTTTGAAGGACCTAACATTAATCAAGTCGGTCTAACAATTAGTACTGCATATAATAGCATGTTTGTACGCTTACTATGAACTTATTTAACAAATAAGTTCAACACATAAGTCACATCATTCGACATACTAACATAATAACTACATAAACACACTTAGATTAATGATTTAATAACTTATGAGTATTCATCCTAAGTATTAAACACTTAAGGAACCTTTAAACAATTTAATCCAATTGCAAAATTAGTGAGTTATTAAGTACGTTGTATTTAATTAACTCTTATTTATTTAATTACCATTTGTTCTTAGTTAAATAGTAATTAATTAACTACCTTTAGTTATCATTTAATTATAAATAATAACTAATTAGTCTAACATAAGTAATTAGTTTATTTATTTTAATGCTTCTTAATATTATTTAGATAATAATTAATTATTTAATTTTATTATACTCTTCTTTAATTATTATTTAATTTTAATTAAATAATAATTAATTAATTAATTAATTAACCTTACATATCTTTCGTTAATATTAATTAAATAGTAATTAATTACTTAATTATCCTTATTTATTATTTAATATAAATAAATAATAAATAATTAAATTATTAACTTTATTTATCTTTAGTTATTATTTATTAAATACGTAATAATTAATGACTTCTAAAATCTTATTTTTCTTTAATTATTATTTACCATTAATTAAATAATAATTAATTAATTAATTATCTTTACTTATTATTTAATGGTTAATTAAATGACAATTAATTAAAAGATAAATCTTATTTATTTTGGATTGTCATTGATAACCAAAATCAAAAATTTTCTGTTCTCCTATCGTCGGGTGAATAGTCACTCAACGATTTGTATAGTCTGCCTTAACAGACTTACAGCACAAATCAAATGGTTTGCCTCAGCAACTTAGTCGACGATCAAAAGCAGTTATACGACCGAAGTGATTTCACCATACGATCACTCTGTAATAGCCGAAACCTGGTCGAGGCTACCCTACGATAGTCGAAGGCTCTAGTTGAGGCCACTCAACGATAGTCGAAAGCTTGGCCGAAGCCACTCTACGATAGCCGACAGCTTGGCCGAGGCCACTTTACGATAGCCGACAGCTTGGCCGAGGCCACTCTACGATAGACGAAGGCTGTGGCCGAGGCCACTCTACGACAGCCGAAGGTGTTGGCCGAGGCCACTCTACAATAGCCAAAGGCTCTGGCCGAAGGCCACTCTACGATAGCCAAAGGCTTTCAGATTTCAGTTTTAAACACAATAGTGAACATATTAACCCTTCTAATTTTTTTAGACAGTTTATCATTACTTGGTAATTCTACTGGTTTCTTTAATTATAACAAATTCCTTCCAACAGCAAATAACCACAATAACCCATTTTAACATAATATGGAACAATAACTAACTTCCTTAAGATATTAAATAGAATTATTTACACCTTAAAGCTAGTTTGAAACGAAATGGGTTCGTAGTTGCTATTCTTCTTCTTCTCCCGAAGTAGGTGATGTAATCCGAGGACATCCACTTCACAGCTACCACCACTGGATACTTTACTCACAACTTTTCGATGGCTTCCGTACTATATCTCTCACTCATTACACTCCCTCTATAATTCGGAGCTCACAATGACTCTCTTGCATCAGTATTGAATAACTCAATAATCTTTTCCAAGAGAAAACATGGTCTCTATTTATAGGAAATCATTACTCGTTGGTTACTGAGGTTTAGGTGAAAACTTTACCAACCCATCTTTCAGCCATACCCAAAAATTACCACTTTAGGTTGTACTCGGCAGAGTAGGGTCGCTGACTGAGCTCGGCAGATTGTACACACACGCAAAGATAAATTATTAGATTAGCCGTTAACAGTAAAGGACCCCATGCCGGGTCACCTCTGATTTTGGACAATATACTGACTTAACTGCCCAACAACCCATACACTCAATTAGCTATTCTCTCTCCTCCTATTCCACTGCAGGTTTGGGGATTTGTGTCCCAAAAGATTGTCATAAGTTAACTCTTTTAATAAATAATAAGTTACACAATTAATTCCAAGTGGCTCATGCTTTAAACTTCATTTAATACCCAA
Source organism: Hedera helix (assembly GCA_947179155.2). Taxonomy (NCBI): domain Eukaryota; kingdom Viridiplantae; phylum Streptophyta; class Magnoliopsida; order Apiales; family Araliaceae; genus Hedera; species Hedera helix. Next base: position 31,286,246 of record OX359272.1, on the reverse strand, counting down.
TGGACTCCTATTAAATGACTTGGACTATTATTTAATCAAGTCCATTTAATTTAACATTATCCATTAAATATAACACAATGATTAATTATTTAATTTAATTTAATTAATGACAACTTATCAATTCTATTGATATTTAAACTTTAGGGTTTGTTCATTAATTTAATTAAACTATTAGTGACTCCCTTTAATTAACTCTAGCAATTAATCACATAATCATTTAATCACGTAATTAATTAATCTCATATAAGATTTAAATAGTCTCGTAAAATTAACTCATTAGAAATTAAATTAATAATTTAATTAATAATGACGTGAAAATTTTAGGCCATTATATTCTCCACCTATATAATGAGTTTTTATTACTGATAGTAATAGGATCTCAAGTCCTAGAGATGAGCGTGAGACTAGACATAGCAAAATTGTAATTTTAGAAGAACTTGATGTCAAAATCATAAATATTGAATGGCAATGGGCACGCCAGACGTGAAATGGAATTAGCAGCAAGGAGGAATACGGTGTTGTTTTGGCGATGTGAAGAAGTTGGAGGCCTAAGCGCAATGCGTGGAAGGTCTTGTTAATCTCGCGCATGGAGCATTTTTGGCAGCTGGCTTGCTTGTTTGTTTGGTGGGTCTTACCACCACTTTGCATTGATTCAGTGGCATCCAGGCGTGGAATTCTTTTGGTTTTTGCATGCAAGTGGGTCCAAAGTAAATAAAAAGGAAGCATATTTGTTAAAAAGTCCAATTTAGAATTGGTATAGGAAAACAAATTAGTAATTTTATTTATTAATTTATTTAATTAATATTCTAATTCTTATTAGGGTTTGGGGATAAATTATATAGTCTATAAATAGAGGTTTTGAGACACAATTAGAAAAATTACTCACATTCATTCATTCATAGAGATTATTATGCAAAACATGTCAGGCTAAGTTTTCTTATTCAATTTTAAGGGATATTGAACCTTATTTACAATTGATGGTTTAATTAAGTTATAATTATTTATTCTTTCTTATATGTGATTTATTCTTGATAATATGTTTTAATTGTTTGAATGATAATTAGTTTGGTTGATTTAATAATGACCAGTTGAATTGATTTAATTGTTATTATCTACTAGATTAAGATATAATATTAAGCAAACGATAATGTATCGGATAATAAGTAGCAATTAGTAATACATGATTGTTAAAGTTTTATGTATTGCTATGATTATTAGAAGGCAAGTTAAATAATCTGCGATTGTGTGATTGTTGCTTGGAATAACCTAATTCTCTAATTCTTAATGTTATTGTTATATTAAATTTAGACTGATAGTTCTAGGTTGTATAATAGTTAGAGTCTGGTGGGGAGGGGGGCGACTGTCACATTAGATTTAAAACCTAAGGGGGATTTCGAGTAACACGGATTGTTATTATCTAGGGTTATTAATTTCATTAAAGGATAAATATGATTAATTTGATTACATTATCATTATGAAAAGGTGATACTGAACTGAAGTTTTTAATTTATTGGTTAATCTTATTAATTTACTTTTGTTTATTTAGTTAATTATAATTAATTCAAAACCCCATAATTTTAGTTTATATTGCGTAAAATTAAATTAATCATTCTATGTGGGATCGACTCTTACTTACACTATTACATAAATATTTTTTCAAAGTAAGATTTTATTTTTGGGTGCCAGTGACAGCTTCCAAAATTTGGCACCGTTGCCAAGAAGTGATTCTAATTTATTTTTTTTCTTTTACAAACTTTATTTTAATTTAGTAATTTTTCTTAGATTTTATTTTTATAATTTTACATAGTTTAATTGAGTTGTGTAAGTTAAGGATGGAAGTCATGCCTGATTATGTTAATGAGGTAAATATTCTTCTCTTGAGCGACAAATTGATAGTCTAACTTCTCTTGTTTATCATATGGCTGTAGGCAATGCGTAGCCGTGAAAGCTTGTAGGATTTGTGTGGCAATAGGACATCCTACTGATATGTGCCCAATTCTTCGAGAGAAGTCCTATACGAAGTTAATGTAGCTAGTGGTTTTCTTGGTCAACCATAAAGGAGATATGATCCCTATTCAAACGCGTATAATTAGGAATGGAAGGATCAATATAATTTTACCTATGGGAATCCACAAGTGAACTGGCCCGCAAACCATAACTTTTTAAATAATCAACAGTACATACAACCATTTCCCCAACAAAAACATGGCAAATCGTCTAATTTTGATATGTCTTTAAAATAACTTATTAACCTCTTGAAGCTAACACTTTGCAATTTCAATAAGAAACGAGAGCAAGAATTCAGAATTTAAGTACATAGATGGGACAAATGGCAACTGCACTCAATCAATTGGAGGAGTAAGATTGTGAACCATTGCCCTCTCAAATGGCGGTGAATCTAAAAGAGAATTCAAGTGTAATCGTTTTGAGAAGTGGTAAAGAGGTAGAAAATTTAGAAAAGATGACCCCTACATCGCAAAAGCAAGAGGAAGCATACAACATTAATGCAGAAGCAGAAAGTGCCAATGTAGACAGTAACGTTATTTGTGATGATGTCATACTTATGGTGCAGGAAGTTGTTAAGAAAACAAATAAGAAAAATTTGGAGGTTGCAATTATCAATAATTTGGAGTTTAGAGAAAAAAGAAGAAATTGAGCAAAATAAAGATCTAAAGGAGGCTAAAGCTCCATTACATTCTTTGTCAGTGATTTTAGATAGTAATGAAATTATTTTCATTCCATTGCATGTTACTCATTACAAATTTTTATCTTCTATTTTTGCAGGTTCCCATTCCGGATTTAAAATCTCTCCCTAATTATCTCAAATATTTATTCCTTGACGAGGGAGTAAAACGTTCATGCCAAATATAAGGGAGATAAAACCTACCTAAGAATGATAACATGATGGATGAGATACTAAACATTCATGAAATTGGAATGACAGTAATTTAGCTTGCTATCAAGAAAACAACATTAAACAAATGTGTTGCCTGGGAGACAACCCAAGAAATCAGATTTGTATTTCTTTTCCTTTTCCTTTCTCTTTATATTTATTTTTGTTATTATTTCCTTGCATTTTACTTTACATTGGGGACAATGTATGTTTTAAGTGTGGTGCAACTTTGTTTTCCTACGAAAATGAGGTAGTTTTTTTTTTTTAATTTTTAGAATGAGTCGCATGAGCAATATTTCGATTTGGATTTTAATTTTTGGCCAATGATGAAAGTTAATTTTTATTTAATAACTCTTGAAAAAATGATAGATTTTGCATAGTTTGAATTTTAGCTATTTGTTGATTATTATTTTGTTTGAGATATTTTATTTATATGCACTTATATCCATTTGTTTTAAGCTAGTTTTAACTTTAAGGAAAGTTTATATGGTTAAATATTTATGGAAGATATTTTTGAGCATTGTAACTTATTTGATTGTAACTTGAAGTGAAATATAAGGTGAAATATAATTTAGGAGAAATAATTTAGGCAATTTTTCTAGGATTGTTATATTGAAAAGAAAAAAACTCTTCTGGTGAGTTGAGATAGAGCGTAAAACGCACTCACTCATAAACATATGAAAATCAAAAGGGAGTATAAAATGCACTCGCTGGTGAGATGGAGCATAAAATGCACTCACTGAGAGAGAAAAAAGAGAGAAAGAAAAAAAAAGGATGGGATGGACTCTACCAGGTACACCACAATTGAATAGTGTATCTGAAAGGAGAAATCAAACATTGTTGGACATGGTTCATTCCATGATGAGTTTTACCGATCTTCTAGTTTTCTTTTGGGGTTATGCCCTAGAAACGGCTGCATACTCACTTAACAAAGTACCTTCTAAATCCGTTCCTAAGACTCCATATGAAATATGGACAGGAAGGAAACCTAATCTTAAGTATGTTAAGATTTGGGATTGTCCAGCTTATGTCAAAAGGTTTGAGCATGATAAGATGGAGACAAGAGCTAATAAGTATAAATTTATGGGATACCTTAAAAAAACGACAGGGTATTATTTCTATCATCCTACTAAGCAAAAGGTGTTTGTTGCAAAACATGCGACCTTCTTGGAAAATGAGTTTATCCTCGAATAAGTCAGTGGGAGTAAGATAGAGCTTGAAAGATAAACCTTGAAGAAGTTCAAGAACTACAAAACACTATGGGTCAAATTGAGGTACCTAGCCAAGTAACACAATCTAATGTACCATAACCTATTTGTAAATCTGGAAGTGTACCGAAGATACTTGAAAGGTATGAATTCATCATAAAAGATGATAATGAGGTATGCATCATAAATGATGATGATATATGGACTTACGAAGAGGCAATAAGTAGTAAAGACTAAGAGAAATGCCTAGTAGCCATGAAATTCGAGATGGACCCCATGTATGAGAACAAAGTATGGACTTTGGTTACTCCACCTGAAGGCATTAAGGCTATTAGGTGCAAATGAGTCTTTAAGAGAAAGACTAGAGCAGACGATAAGGTAGAGACCTATAAGGCCCGACTGGTTACAAAAGGTTTCAAACAAAGGCAAGGTGTTGACTATGATGAAACCTTCTCACCAGTAGTGATGCTCAAGCTCAAGTCCATTCGGATTTTTCTTGCAATTACAGCTTATCATAACTATAAGATCTGGCAAATGGACATGAAAATGGCCTTCCTCAATAGAAAACTAGAGGAGGATGTATATATGGTACAACCAGAGGGTTTTGTTTCAAAGGTTGGAACAAATCAAGTCTGTAACCTAAAACGATCCATCTGTGGATTCAAGTAAGCTTCTCGAAGATGGAACATCCGTTTTGATGAGACAATCAAAGAGTTTGATTTTATCAAAAACGAGGATGAACCATGTGTGTACAAGAAGGTTAATGGGAGCGCTATAACATTCCTAGTATTATATGTTGATGATATATTACTAATAGGGAATGATGTTCCTATGCTTCAGTCAATCAAAATATGGTTATTTGAACACCTTTCCATGAAGGACTTGGGAGAAGCATCCTATATTTTGGGAATAAAGATCTATAGAGATAGATCTAATAGGATACTAAGCTTGTCCTAAGGAACGTATATTGATTCGATGCGAAAGAAGTTTAGAATAGAAGATTCCAAAAAATGACTCATACCGATGGGTCATGGAACCAATCTCTCCAAGAAACAGGCCCCAAAGACACCTGAAGAGAGAGACCGTATGAGTAAGATTCCCTATGCCTCATCGATATGATCTATCATGTATGGCATGATATGTACTGTGTCGCCCCCAAATTCGGGTCCCTTAAACCACAGGTTCGATGCTCACGACATTACTCTACCATTTAATCTCAACCATTCATTTCTGAATAATAAAACTTAATTTACAATATTACATAACTATCCAAGATTTGCAGACCTTTAAACATTACAACACATTCATACCTGACATAATACAAAAATATAATATTACATTTACAGTAATTCTTTAACTATACATCTACTGTTACTAACCTTTCATTTGCCCTTATCTGTCCCTGACCCCTCTGCCTGTTCGAGTTTAGCTAAAATATCATGTTAAAGCAAAGGTGAGCATAAAATAGCTCAACAAGTACATAAACAAATAAGGACATGATATTTCTAAATAATGAATAAAAATGTGATACAGTAGGGTTGAACCATTAAAAGGTTCTATGAAAAGCTTAAGAACATAACATAAATTATTGCATGATTAACTCGAAACATGAACTTTAATTGTTGTATGGTCACAAGACCAAGAACTCGCTAAGAACAATACCAATCACAAAGACTGATACTGCCCAGGTCAGTCATAAGACTGTATTTCCTTTCAGATGTGTACTGTAGGTGATCAGTCTATCGTACATTTACATTGTGCACAATATAAACATCTAGTGACGCAACCACGCCATAAACATGTATTCCTTTCTTTACTTTATTTCCCTTTTTATCAGGGTTGTTCTGTTATAGCATTTCATAGATTCTGCACCACAACAATATGGATTGGAGAACATAATAATAAATATATGAATTCAACATGAATTATTACATGTGTCTAGCCGGATCAAGATTGGCATCGATCTTTCTCAATAACAATTCAATGATGAATGAACTTTAAAAATGAATCATGAGAATGCATAAAATTTATTACTGTTCAAGGAACTACAAAAGTAAGTTTGAATAGAACACTTGCATTTGTCCTCGTTTACGTCTACTGATAAAATCTTATCCCGATTATGGCCTACACAACCATAATATTGGTTCATGCATTAGTTATATACACATGCATGCTATACCTTGCTATACAAGCTATCATTTACCTTTACATAATCCTTATCACATAACACATTGTTCATGCATATCTTAATATCTACTACATTGATCATTTTTATCAATTTATGGCTTATTATACATATCCCTATCATAAGGTATTAAAATATTTTATTTTGGATTAAAATAATTAATTTTTTTTTAAATCAGAACACAGCGCCCTAGTGTAGTATTTTACTTTATGAACCTCGTTGGCTGTGAAAAAGCTTGCAATTGGACTGCGCCCCGGTGACGATTTCGTTGGTCGCGATAAGCTTGTAGTTGGATTGCGCCCCAGCGACGACTGAAGGCACCACCAGCAAAGTCCCTGCAGTCCTACTACGCCCAGGTGCCATCTTCAGTACAAAAGATCTCGCCCCGGTACAATGCTGTAGAATCTGGAAAAAAAAAATCTTTTCAATTTTCATGCTATTTTTAGCCCTTTTTCATAAAACTTGATTCCAACACATGTTTTAGTGCATATAACATATATATGATTTGTATGAGCCTTCAAAAATATTAAAAATCTTTAAACGACTCTATTTTTCATAAATTCAATTTTAGGTGCCGACGAACGTTTTTAAACATTTAAAATCCTCTTTTATTTCCATAACCACCAAATGACTTCCAAATTGATACTAACACGTGCATTTACATAAAACTTAGTTGTTTAGCTTTATTTTACCTTCATTTGCATAAAAAGGCCAAAATTCATGTTTTTGTAAAAAAATTGTCAACTTAATAAAATCACCCTTGAACTCTATTTGAGTTCTTGAACTCTATTTGAGTTCTTGAACTCTATACATCACATACACTAACACATGCTTATTTAGCAACTTTGTGTATTTACATAACACCTTGATGCACCTTCTAATGCATATTACAGATTATGAATTGGTTTACATGCAAAATATAGCCTAATATTGTATATTTCCATGAACAAGTCATGCTCTTCAATCATTAAAGAACCTAGGATGCTATCTAGTAAGAATTTACACATGTATCAAACATGTTCAACACCCTCATCTAGGGTTTCATCATATCTATCAACATATAACACACGATCCTTCACAAATCATACTTCCTAGCCTTGAATACAAGCATACATAGCTCACCACCTTTATAAAACCACTCTAGCACTTAAGGTTTCTTCATAAATCACACATATAGCACATAAATCTACATAAATCTTACTTCTAGCCACAAATACATGCATGACTACACATATTCTTGCATTTAATCACATAGATGAAGAACTTTAGAATAAGAACACATTTATACCTTTTATGAGCTCTTCTCCTTCTTACTATAAAGCATTCTAAGGATGAATGATCTACTTTGTTGACTAGTTTTGCTTCTCTAGAACACTTTCTATGAGATTCTCTCAAGCCCTAGCTCTTCTCTTCTTTCTCTCTTATGAACTCACACTTAGCAACTTGGAATGAGAAAAGAAGATGAACTAAGTGACTTAGCTTATACTTACAAATATATACATACATAAGTTGTATGTATCATTCCAACAATTAACCATACATTAGTCAAGATAACCATGCATGGTCAACGCTATTCAAGGTAATTTACATCAACCTTTAATGGCATAATGGACAATTCTCATCAATTAAGACACCATGGTCATTTTCCTAAGTTGTCAATGGCACTTTGGTCATTAGCCAAAATCCTAGACAAATAATTCTATTAAAATCATAACTTGCTTGTTTCTTATCCAATTCAAATCCTTTTTTATCCAAATTTATTTCATTAGGCTTGAATTTTATTCTATAATCAAATAATCAGTGAATGACTTGTCCCAAAACACTTGACACACTTCAAAATTTTAATTTCATTAATTAATTATCTTATTTACAACATTGACAAATTTCATGTCATTACATGTACTAGACCTGATGGTGTTCATGCACTTAGTGTAACAAGTAGATATCAGTCTAGTCTTGGAGAAGAACACTGAAAGGCAGTGAAAAATATCCTAAAGTACTTAAGAAAAACTAAGGATGTATTTCTTGTTTACGGTGGGTCTGATTTAAAACTAGAGGGCTATACAAACTCAAGTTTTCAAACTGGCCGAGATGACAGTAAATCCGTTTCAGGTTATTGATTCAAACAGGTTTTCAAACAGTTGTTAATTCAGTGACAAAGGCAGAATACATAGCTGCAAGTAAACCTGCAAAGGAGGCGATTTGGATGAAGAAGTTCATAACCGAACTCGGGGTGGTTCCTAGCATTCAATAACCAGTTCCTTTATTTTATGACAACACGAAAGCTGTTAAACAAGCCAAGGAACCCAAGTCTCATCAGAAATCCAAACACGTGTTGCGGCAATTACATTTGATTAGAGAAATTATTAAAAGAGAAGACGTCACCCTGGAACGAGTAGACTCTCAAGACAATATTGCATATCCATTTACTAAAGTGTTAACTCAACAACAGTTTAATCGTCACTTGGGGAAGATGGGTATTAGATACCATAGAGATTGGCTTTAGTGCAAGTGGGAGATTAAAAGCAGTATGCACACAAGTCAATCATACTTGATGTGAAATTGCAAATACTTTGTAATCTTATTCGTTTATTAATAAAAGTTTATTTATACAAATGCATTTTCTTTATCCATATTTAATAGATGATATTAATTGTGATAAACCCATGGTTATTGAGCAATGCTTTTAGAATTATGATGATGATCATGCGAATGAGATCTAAATTCAAGATAGCTCAAAACTAAAATTATTCCTAATCGTGGGATTACTAAAATGGGGATTAGTGAATCCGGAGAGATTAGTACATATTATGCTTGCTCTTATAAAGATGATGATTGATCTCATAATCATTTATGTGGAGACACTAAGGTAAGTATGCAGGTGCTTATTAGAGAATAAGTTCATTGAACATGACTAGCTAAAGGAATACCTAATGGAGTTTTACTCGGCTGTCAATAGGAATTTCAAATGTGATAGTAGTACAAGTGATCCTTGAACTTGAGATTATCATAGTATCTTGTGTATGATAAGTTATACTTTGACTTATTCCTTAAGACCTTTAAGGTATATCAAAGGGTATGCTTGGGTATAATAAGTTGTACATATAGATAAGTGAATGGTCAACAAAGAATCTACCACTTCTAGTAAAAGGAGATAATGTTCTATGTAATTCGATAAATGACAACTCAATAGTCTTTGGCTAAGGCATAATGAAAGCTATAAATGAGCTTCTAATTTATATTAAATAGAGTTTTGCATTTAAGAATCGAAATGCATATGATCAAATAAAATAAGACTTTACAGTAAATCTATGTCTTATATTTAATTGTGACATTGTATGATAAAATGATTGAATTATATGGTAACTATTCACTGAAAGTTTTTTTTATGATTAAATGTTGAAATCTATATTATATGGAAAGTCGTTGATCGCTAATGGGGCTTACACTTATTGTGGAATAAATATAATTTATTTAAATAAATTAATGTTTTAATTTATTTATTTAAATAAGATTAGAATAGTTCTAATTGATTTATTCTACAACCGGTAAAATATGGAGAACCTAAAAGGGTCACACTGCAAAAGAAAAATAATTATTTAAGAAATAAATAGCATAATCGTAATAATAAATTAAGTATATTTAATTTATACTATGGGAATAGAAAAAATTAAATAGCTTAATATTTATTATTTAGTATTTTGAAAATACTAATTATAAATTAATAAGAGGAGTCTCGTTATTGTTATTATTATTATCATTATTATTTAGTTTCTAAATGGGTTATGAATTAATTAATAAGGGTACTCTCATAATTAATAATTAGGTTCCTAAATGGTTTAGGAATTGTAATTATTATATTAAATTAATTAAGTTCCTAATTAGATTATGAGTTTAATTAAAAACCCTATTCCTAAAGATGTTAGGAGAGTTGACTATATCTATAAATAAGAGAAGTCTTATCATGGATTGGGTTACATACTCTTCATCAAGTTTTGGGAGAGTACTCACAAGTTCTCTAGATCTAAAAAAATTATAAGAGAGAGAAAACTATGGTTTGTCATCACCCACTTCTTGAATCTTGATTCTTCCTTGGTGGATCACCTCTAGAGGCCAAACACTTGGGTGGCTAACGTTGATCAAAGGAATCTAATCGGTAGAATTCAAGGAGAACACGAAGAAATTGGAGTTGAACACGTACCTATAGAAAAATAGATTCTACAAGGGTATAATTCTATATCTTCTTCTTGTTAATTAATAGTTACACATAAAGATCGATCCTAGATTATGGTTTGTAATAAAAAAAAATTAATTTTGATTTATCATGCTTCCGCTGCTTATATGTAATTTGATTGCATGTTCATGGATATTACAAACCAACAGTGGCATCAAGAACCAAACTTTATACAAATTATTAATTATTTTGATTCTTTATATGTATGGGTATGTGTTTAGAACAATTTATTGAATATAATATGTTGTATAAAATTATATTTTTTGGAAGAAAACGTAAAAAATTGAGGTTTAATAAAGACTAAAAAAAAAATATTTTTCGACGAGCACGGGGTGCGCTAGGTTTCTGCGGGTATGGCACAAGGCGCGCTATTATAAGCCTTCAAGCGGTGCGGGGCGCGTCGTACCTGCATAATAGTTTTTATGATGTTTTTTAAAAATTAAAATAAAAGGTTAATTTTTAATGATTTTATTATTAAAATAAAAGAGTTTATTTTAAACATGAAATTGAATTTCATGCAACTTTAAATTGCCCATTAAATGATATATATATATATATATATATATATATATATATATAATGGATTTTAATTCATAAGATGAATATTATTTATTGATACATATGTTAATATGTATAATAATAAATGTGATTGATTATGGACTATTGACCAATGTGTGATTGGATGTGGATGCATGGATGAGTTTTATAAATGGGGTCTGCGTACCTCGTATTTCTAATTTTTCTTATACATAATTCTATGTCCCTCCTATGTACTTCTCCTTGACTGTTGATCAATATTTCTATTTATTATAAATAGTTTTGTAATAGAATTAGTTAAAATTATTTTAAAGAATTGGATCAAAGAAGCAAGAAGCGCATGAAGACCCGTTTGTAAAAGAGTCTGGGTTATTGAATGTAATAGTTATATTTAATGTATTTATTCTTGCACCCAAGGTTTGACCTTTTTGGTTTACTTAGTGGCTCTAGTGAACCAAACTAGAATAAAAGTTCATAATCAATTCAAGTAGAATATAGTATTCTATATGTTCATGCTTAATATATATTTATTATATATTATTCAAACATGCTTCGCATGTTAAATAATATGACGCATATTTTATATATATGTGTACATGCGTGTTAAACAAGTTAAGACAATTAATAACAAACCCTTAAGGTAAATTATTTTAAGTTGTAACGTTCAAAAATATTTAAAATATCGAACGCCGCCTTCTAGCATGGAAAAATAATAGGGTATCAAATAATCAATATACGTTTGTTGTGTCACACAAGACTTGTATTAATTATTTGAGATGTTTTATTACATAGTTGATGTTTACAAAGGAATTGAACATTATTATTTTGTTATGTCACACAAGGATAATATTTTTTCTATTTACTTATATGAAAATGTTAGGTCGGACTTAACTTAGATAATTTTGATTTGTATGTGTCACACATAATTATCAAGAGGCAAAATGCAATGAGTTACATGTTGATGTAATTGATAAAGAATTGTCTACCTATTTATTTATATATAGTTTGTTGTGTCACACAAGGCTATATACATTTGAAATAAGATCCTTATTCTCACTAGTAAAGGCGATTTTCTGCTCCTCTGCCACAGTAGCAACATCGAAAACTTTCTCCATCATAATCACCCACGTCTGGGCCTCTATCGGATTAATAATCCCCTTAAACTCTAGGGGTCCTATTGTTTTAAAATCTTTAAAGGTGGTAATTCTACCGGCTAGGGGTTATATAGCTATAAAATGAGCATCCTAGTTCTGAAATGCTCCCATCTACAAATCTATAAACTATTGCATGTGATTAACTGGCTCCTTTAGAGCATTAACTGACTCCTCTGGTGGAGGTTGAACATTCTGCCTTTGTCTAGGCGGCAGTTTTTGCTTAATAAAAATTTATAACATAATTATTATTTTATCATCCATATATCACATTCTCATGTTAACTTAAACACGTAGTCATTTCAAAACACATTTAATAACCAAGTTTTTATTCATATGCATTTTGACAAGTGCTTAGTACCTTACATCAGATACAGCATATTGCTATAAACTTTTCTATCCCTTTAGACTACAAAAGTCAGGATTTACATTTACAACCCTGGACAACAAATATAGGGCTTCCCTCCTTACAATAAAATATAGTTACGTAACACTATCTATCCCAGTTCGTAACAAAATACAAGGGATTTAAATTTCATACACACATAAATAAATAAATAAATAAATAAATAAATATATATAGACAACTATACACATCTACTCAAAGCCTTCTACAGATGCATTCCATGTTGAATTGCATCCTCATACTCCTCATTCATGGTATTTATCATTTTTCATCGACTCAAAGTTCTATGGGTCTGTCCATATTCAATGGGATAATAATAAACCCTATCTTGTGTCCTCCCAAAAGCTGTGTGAAAGGCATAGTTCATATCCTCCATTCTAACGTTCATGTCATCCATCTTGGCTTTCTTAGCCCTCACTTCATTTTCCACAATTCTTACCCTTCTCAACTCTAATAGTTTCAGCAATCTTTTCTTCCAACTTAGCCTCTAAGGCCTCTTTTTCATTCTTTAAATTTTGAAATTTTTGTTCTTCTTGTTGAAGCTTAGTTCCCAGCTCTATATTCTGGGTGGCCATTACCTGTATCGCCACTTCATTCTGCTCAATCACTTTTTGGCATTCTACTGCATGAGTTTCCAACTTTAGGATTCTGTCTACAAACTCATTGTTTTGCTGTATTAGACCGGTTACCCATTCATTATCATTTTCTTGCTTGGGTGAAGCATTTTCAGGTAATGCCTTATCATAGTCTCCTTCCAGCTCATCTGGATCTTCCTCATATCCACTGTCATTAGCTGGTACTATTGTCGCAACTGGTACAGTAACTACTACATCCACTTGAATGTCCCGCCGTTCTTCCTTTATTTCCCCACTGGATTCCTTAATCTCTAGCATACTATAAAATTACAAGAACAATTATTTATTTTAATGTAATTTTCCTTATCTCTATTACACATAACATATATTACGAAAATTTTATATCTTTGACAAATCTCCTCGATTCACCCCATTATAGCTCTAAATGAGTTTTACTATCTTCCTTATGGTCATATCCCTAAGGTTTTTCCTACCTAAGGTTTATAAACTATTAACTCTGATACCAACCTGTGACGCCCCCAAATCTGGGTTCCTTGAAACTCGGGTTCAGTGCTCACGATACTATTCTACCATTCATTTCTGAATATAATAACTTAATTTACAATATTACATAACTATCCCAGGTTTACAAACCATTACACCTTACAAAAGATTAACTACCTGACATATTACAAAAAATATTACATTTACAAAAGTTCTATAATCAAACAACTATTGCTTGTTCGCTTTTCCCTTCCCTTTATCAGGTTCTGAACCTTCTGCAGGTTCAGACTTAGCTGAAATATCATGTTAAAGCAAGAATGAGCATAAACTAGCTCAGCAAGTATATAAATACATAATGGCATGATATCTCAGAAATAATATAATAAACTTTTTCAATTAGCTTTCATAAGTCAATACTACTGTGAAAAGACTTGAAACCATAACATAAACTCTTTTACATTTGATTTGAAATATTATCATTATCTGTTGTACGGTCACAAGACCAAGAACTCATTTAGAACAATACCAATCACACAGACTGATACTGCCCGACACTGTCACAATATAGCCATCTAACGACATAACCACGCCATATGATTTATATCCCTCTTTGCTTTTTATTTCCCTTTTATCACGGTTGTTTTGTTACGGCATTTACCTAGATTCTGCACCATAACAATATGGATTGGAGGAGGACATGCAATAAATATATGAAGTCCACATGTGTCTAGCCGGATAGAAATGGCATCGACCTTTCTTAAATCACTTCAACAATGAATGAAATTCACAAATGGCTTACAAGAATACATAATATGCACAACTGTCAAATGGACTACAAAAGAGAGTTCGAAAAGAATACTTGCCTCTGTCCTCACTTACTTTAACTGCTACTACATTACCACATTTATAACCTACATAACCATAATGTTGGTCAACACATTAGTTACATACACGTTACTGCTTTACATTAACATTCCAATCACCATTTACATTTACATTTAACTTAACACATAACACGTTGCTCGTTTATACCTTAATACTTACCATATTGATCATTTCTATCAATTTAAGGTTTACTATGCATGTCTCTATCATATAAGATCAAAATATTTTATTTTGGATCTAATTACAAAAATTCAAAAACCAGGACACTGTGCCCCGGCGCAGTGTTTTGTTATAAACATCTCGTTGGCCACGAAATTCTCTCAGTTGCACTGCGCCCCGACACAATGTCTAGTTCTAACACTTCGCTGTTCACGAAGTTGACTGAAACCAGATTCTAATTTTTTTTAAAACTTTTCTCATGCTATTTTTGGCCATACATTGAATTTATTTATTCCAACACATGATTTAGCATACATAACATATTTATGACTTGCCTAAGGCTTCAAAAATCAATTAAATTTCCAAATAACATTAATTTTCCAAATTCCTCATTTTTTAGACTCCGACGAACGTTTTCGAACGTTTAAAATACACATTTATCGCCATATACACCAAATGACCACTAAATCGATATGGACACGTGTATTTGCATAAAACTTAATTATTCAACCTCATTTCACCATTAATTACTTAAAATGGCCAAAAATCATCCTTCTATAGGATTTTATCAACTTAATTAAATTTACCTTAAAATTTATACTTGAGTTCTTAAACTTCATACACTATATACTCTATCACAAGCTTATTTACTAACTTTGTATATTCATATAACATCTATATGCACATTCTAACACATACTACTTGTCGATGTCGGAAAAATCGTCTCCTATTAATAATTACCCTTTTTAATTTTAGCCTTTTAATTACGATGTGATTTTTGGAAAAGATCGGCACAAGTGTCGACGGGATTTGAAAGATTGATTTTATGATGAGCTAATTGACCAGAGTCGCCAGTTGGTATATTTGAAATGGATTTACCAACTCATCCGATTTTTAGTTTTCGTAATCGTAATAACTCATATGTGACTCCTAATTAATTGGCCTGCGAACCGAGATTCATAGAGTTCGGGGGCTTGCTTAAGCGAGGGGAAGGTGTTAGGCACCCTTCGACTTCCGTGAAAACACGGTTACCGCAATTTTGATATTTTCCTATCCTTTTAAAATCTTAAAACGTGTGTGTATATGCGTGTGTGCATAAATGAATGTTGTGGTGAATGTTGCCTAAAAAATACCACTTCGCTTTTTCCTGTAGAAAACGTGTTTTATCTGGAAAGCATTTTAGAACGTCTTTTGACCCATATGCAAAGGCCTTGCTTTATAATAGATATAGACATTAATTTTGAAAGCGATGAGATTTATTTTTTTAGGTGTCATTTAAAAAATAAGGGTTTTTTAAACTTTCGTCAAATAGGAATCAAGACTATACATTACCTTTTGACAATAGGGTAAAATAAAACAAAGTTTAATGAAAAGACATTTATCTATTTTTACAAAATCAATTTCTTATGCTATTTAAAAAATGTTTGCATCCTTTTCGTTAAATAGGAATCGACGTTCATTAAAACTCTCGATTTTTTTTAGCCCTGTGATCCTAATACCCTGATTTGATTTACTTTTTGAAAATCTTTCTCGTTTTGCTTTTTTCTTTTTAAACCGCTTTCCATGTCACAAATCAAATCAAGCATTCACAAAAATGTGTCAGGGCTATTCATGGGCATGTGAGCCATCCAAATAACCCCAAACACCCACAATCACATATTTCACTATTACGGGGCCTTAACCCGATTTTCAATATAGATATCATTTTAAGGCCCAAAATTTACATATGTACAATAAAGGGCCCATCCCCGTGACTACATATACCAAATTGTCCGTCTTCGAAATTTGATCACAAGGATCTCATTCCTAGGCTCACAAATCCCAAAATCACCACACAACCATACAAGGGAAAACACAATAACACTAGATTTACTACTATACCACAATAACCTAAAATCGTAAGTTAAACACTATGAACTACACATTAACACAATGAACTATATATCACCCCCCAGATATCATCGGACATTAAGAGAAAATTTCGTTCCGATGGAACCCTCACTAATCATTCGTAATCCTTGGATCATCACTAATATAACAAAGATACTACATCCAAGCAATCCAACAACAAGAAATCATAAGAAAAATATAAGATAAAACTTCAAGAAACGCCCTTTTTCACCTTGCAATACTTCAAAAAATCACTTTATACCTCACAACCAAATGTATAACACAAGATGGGATAAATACGGAAGCTACAAGGAGACTAACCCTCCTTTTTTTTGTCCAACCCGTGCGTTTCTCTCTCTATATCTCGCCTTCTCTCTCTAGATTTTCCTCTATTTTTTCTTCACTTTTCCTCTCAGCTGAACCAATGGTTGTTGTATAGTTGTCTGGGAGCAGCCACAGGTGCATCTGCAGCTGGCTGTTCTCATCGTCTGAGCCGACGCCTCGGCTGCCGTGTGTTTCCTCGAGCCACGAAAATGCCACATTGTCGTTAGTCGCAGATGCATCTGCGGTCGCTCGACTTCTTTTTCTCAATTCTCGTGTCACGCAGTCTTAAATCATCATTTTCGCTGTATTATTTGTATCTCACAATCTAGGGACTGTTGGTAGGATGTATTGGTCATTTCGGTCTGTCTGGATTATTTCGTATCCCTAGATCGCACAATTCGATGTCAATTCGTTTTCGTGTTTGCTTGTCTTGACCGTGCTGAAATACATCATTCCCTTTCACAGACCACGCAAAAATGACGATTTTGCCCTCCTACCCAGGTTAGTATACAAACGCAAAATTTGGGTGTCTACACTACTAACTTTTAATTGGTTTACATGGTCAAAATTGTTTCATGTTATTTTTTCACATACAAGTCATGTTTTTCATCATTTAAAGAATCTATTATGACATCTAGCAAGTAAATACACATGTTTCTAACATATTCATCCCTTTAATCACCAAAACTACCAACACATGGAACATAATCTTCTTCAGACCATACTTTCTAGCCATGAATACATGCATGTATACACATGTTCTCAAATCTAAACACATAGATGAAGAGTTTTAAGGCAAGAACACTTTTAAACCTTCTTTAAACTCTTCTTCTTCTTGCTATAAAGCTTCTTAGAGTAGGATAATCTACTTTTGTAATTAGTTTTACTTCTCTTGAAAACACCTTCCTTGTAATCTTTTAAGCTTTCAAGACAAACTCTAGCTTCTCCTTCTTTCTCTCTATGAAGACCTCTCAACACTTAGGCAAATAATGAAATAAAATGAATAACCTAGCTAATACTTGCAACATATATATATATATATATATATATATATATATATATATATATATATATATATATATATATATATATACTTAAGTTGTATGTATAACTCCAATACTTAACCACACTTAGGTAGCTTAAATCATGCATAACTAAGGGCAACCAAGTCAATTCCCATTACCAAGTAAAGATATAATGGACATTTAATACAACTAGAACACCAAGGTCATTTCTTAAGTTGTCAAAGGCACTTTGGACAATTCTCAAAAATCTTGGACTTTTATACTTGGAAAATTCTTTTTCCTTTATTTTTAATCCATTTCAAGCTCTCTTTACTCCGAATTAATTATACTAAGATTGACTATTATTCTATAATTTGTTTGTCCCAAAACATTTGTAACATTTCAAAATTTTAACTTCATTATTTATTTATAATATTTATCGAAATTACATATCATTACAGTTGAGCCAGAGATGGATCCTAATTTGAATCTTATGGCTAGTAAAGAAAAAATGAAGGATAAGAGGATAAGAAGTCTCCTCGACCAAAACCTAGAGTTAGAGAGGGAGGTGCATGATCTAAAGATGTAGAAGTTGAAGTTGCGGATAGAAAATGAGACTATAAAAATGTATTAGGAAGAAGAAGTGATTGAACGAATGCAGGCTGAGGATCAGTGTAATATTGTCATAAGGTAAGCAAATGGCTTAGAAATAGAAGTCCAGAAAGGAAAAAGGAAAATAGATTGGATGAGTTATGATTTCAGTTTGGCTTTGAAACGAATCCAGTTATGAATGCACAATTATCCAAAAGAATATGGTCAGATGCAGCGCACTATTAGTTGTAGACAGGTAAAAATGATCAAGGATCAAGAAAATGTAGGGATAGCATATTAGACATATAATTAATATGTCTATTAATGAGATAGAATTCCAACTTTTGTATATGTAAAGGAATCTTTTGTGATGTAAACCTTAACTCTAAAAAGATAAGGGGGTATGTGGTATTACATATGTTAAATTCCAAATTTTAGAGTATAAGGTATGTTAATGTAACCCTTAATTTGTATTAGGGAATGAATGTGAAAAAGATAGCATAATACTATAAATGTGTAATATATTATGAAAAGGATATTAATATAAGATATTTATAAAATATGCTTGTGATGACTAAATTCTATTAAAGAATATTGAGGTAAATGAAAGCATGAATAAAATGCTTAAAAAATGAATGATTAAAAGCTAAGACATTAAGAACTTATAGTTGAAGTAAATAAAGAAGGAATTAAAGTATTTTGTGTTTGTTTTGTTTTTAGAATGCCACCCCGAAATAGAAAGCGAGCGCAACAATTAGAAGAGGCAAAGAATGAACTGAGAGAACTAAATCAAGTTTCCTTCCAACAATTAGTGAAGATAATAGTAAAAGCCTATGAAGAAGATATCAATGAGTGGAAGAAGAGTCTAACTGAGAATGTGAGCGTCGAAAAAGAGATCACTCCAATGAAAAAAGAAAATGTTTATCATTCAACAAAGCTAAAAGAAGCTCAAACTGAAGAAGATAGTAGCGGAAGTAGAAGAAACTTTAAAAGAAAATGGAAAAACAACAAATATAAACCTGAACGAAGCCAATCAAATAGGATAAAAGGTGTCTGCCTGTACTAATTGTGGTAGGAAGCACATGGGAACATTCTTAAAGGGAAAAGGGGTGTGTTATAACTACAAGCAAGAGGGACATATTGCTCCCAACTGTCCTAATCCTAAGAAGGGAGGGTTTTTCAACTGTCATGTACTGGGTCACCATATCAAGGATTTTCCTAAGAAGGGTCAGACCCAACGCACTTGAAAATGATGGTAATGAAGAGGAGAACTATTGCGACACCCAAATAGTGTGGCATGCTTCAATAGTAATCTTGTAGTAGTATGTTATTACAATCTATGTATGTGGATTTAGGTGAATCCCAAATTTTGTTCAATCGACGGATATGTTGTTATTTAATTTTGACTTTTGTGTTATTCAGAGGATAGACAATGTCGTCGCGAAGAAGAAATCACCACCAACTCCTGAAGAATCTGTCAATATAAAGGGTGGACAACCAAACCCGGTGCTAGAATTTATGGAATTATTTTTGGGAGCATTTCAAAATCGTAACACTAATGCTACAGGAGCACCAAATCCTACCGCTCCACTGGCTAATTTTAAAGACTTTAAAATAGTAGGACCGTCAGAGTTTTGGGAACAGAATGATCCGATCGACGCTCAGACCTAGATAGAAGAGATGGAGAAAGTGTTTGAAGTGGCTCGTGTTGTAGAGAAACAGAAGACATTATTCGCCCCCTTTATGATGAAAGAAGAGGTAACCTACTGGTAGAAGGCTAATAAATATCGAGCAAGAGAATGAATTATTACTTGGACTTGTTTCAAGGAATTATTCTTTGAAAACTATTTTTCTAATAGTACGCAAGCAAGAATGGAAGTGAAATTTTTAGAACTCAAATAAGGGAACATGTCGGTAGCAGAGTATGCTGCCAAGTTCCATGAATTAGCGAGATTTGCTCTACATCAAGTGGACACGAAAGCACGTAAGGCGAGAAGGTTCGAACAGAGATTGAATCCCTTAATGTTTAGTAGGGTAGCTGTTTTACAAATTACTATAATCTCAACATTATTAGAGAATACAATCATAGCGAAGGGTGGAAGAGAAGCACTGACTAAGTATAATCAAGAGCAGAAGAGGAATCGAAGTGATGGAGGAATCAAGGATTAGAGTAGTGGTGGCAGCAATTTAAACAAACGCAATTGGAATAATAATAAAAATCTGGAAATACACAAGGAGATGATCAGCAGAAAGGAAAAAAATGTAGCAAGTGCAGGAAGGAACATGCAGGAGAGTGTTTAGAGGGCACGAATGTCTATTACAATTGCGGACAGAAGGGGCACATCACTCCTAGCTATCCCAACTCGAAGAAGATAGTAGGATGTTTTGCGTATGGTTCTGGAGACCATCAAATCAAAAATTGTCCAATGAAGGAAAATAGTGGAGGCAATGGTGTTAATAGCAGCAATAGAAGATTGACGATTGCAGGACCCGGGCAACAAAATCAGCCAACAGTATGAACATTTAATATGACGGTGTAAGACGTGATGGAATCAAAAGACATGGTGACATGTATTATTCTGGTCAATAATATAATTATTTAAGTATATTTGATTCGGGTACTATCTGTTCAATTGTGTCTGATGATTTCACTAAACGATTAAAATTACCTGGAGGAAGTTAGAATACCTTATTAATATAAAGGTCGTGTATGTGTAAGTAACACTTGTCGTGTATATACACCAAAGGGTTGTGCAAGAGTGTGAAGAGTAAGTTGTCCGTAAAATTTATTCGAATATGCAAAGATAAAAGGAAAGAAAAGATTATAAGAATCTTTAAGTAACATTATAGCTATGATTCTGGGGACAGAATTTTTATAGGTGTGAGAATGTAATAACTGAGAAAATTACGACCCTAATTTTTTTTTTAATTATATTCATGAGGAAATATGAGCTGTGAAGTTATGTTATGTATGTGTTATGCGATGTGAATTAGTGCGTTAGTTAATTTAAATTATTCAAATTAACTAAAGAAGGAAAAAAAATACAAGAGGAGCTTATATGATGAGATCACAAAGTTTGAATGTTGGCCTTGAATGGTAAATAAGAAGGTTAATAATCACCAAGTGAATTTCTTGGATGATTAATAAAGAAGAAGAAATAAATGAATTATTAAAGTTAACCCAATGTGAAAATATGCGTTCGTACTGTGGGTAATTATATTATAAACCCAAGTCGATGAGATAAGGTAGTTATTGAGTTAAATTAATCATGTTGAAGTACTTGTATGTATGGGTATTAGGGTTTTATTAAAACAAGCCCCAGAGTTAGTAAGTGTTAGTATTTTGTAAACTAACTCAATCTAGTAGCCCAATTGACTTTAATAAATCAAGTCTAATTGGATTATATGTTAAACCCAATTGATTTACTAATTAAAGTCCAAATGAATTAAACTTGTAGGTCGTGTAATTAATGGGTTGTCCATATCCTTGTTGTAATTAATACTAGCCCAACACTAGTTATAATTTCAAGTCTTGTAAGCTAGTATAGTTAGCCCAATTGATTTACTTGTTAGGAACCCTAAGTGAATTAAATTAGTAACCCAATTGGAATAAATGGTTAAGCCCAAGCAAATTAAAATAGCAGTCCAAATGAATCTAATGGAAAAGCCCAAGGTGGTAGCCCAAATGAGAATTGTATTGGTGGGTGTGTGTGTGTGTGTGTGTGTGTGTATATATATATATATATATATATATATATATTAAATAAAAGAAAAGGGAAAATTTGGAGGAAAATTGGCCAAATGGCCAGTAATGGGAAGGCCCCCACCTGGGGTGGAGTTTTGCTTTCATGTTGCTTAAGTTGTACACAATGTGTAGCTTCACTCATTTGCCATAAAATTTTGCAAGCAGCATGTC
This sequence comes from Hedera helix, assembly GCA_947179155.2. Taxonomy (NCBI): domain Eukaryota; kingdom Viridiplantae; phylum Streptophyta; class Magnoliopsida; order Apiales; family Araliaceae; genus Hedera; species Hedera helix. The sequence goes on along the minus strand of OX359272.1, from coordinate 31,263,784 downwards.
ATTCAAGTTGTCTTTCAAGCTAGTCATTCTAAGAAATAGTAAGTATAATCGGTGTCCTAATTAACTAATACTAGTTGGTTAGGAGAAGTTAATTAATGTTTCAAAAGTTCTATAAAAAGAACCCTCCACCAAGTAGAGAAGTTTGTTGTTTTTTACTTCTTTCACTAAGTTAAAAGAGAGAGAGCATTTGAGAGATAACAAGCTAGAGAGCTTTGTGAGTTGTGAGTTTGAGAGCTAAATTACTAAGTGTGTTAGTCATTTTCGGGTAGATGAAGAAGAACAAGGAGGAATTCTAGCCCTAGAAAGAAAAAAATCCCTATTAAATGTTTAAAAATTTCTTTGAACCCTAGTTTTGTTATTCCTTAGTATATATCTTTTCCATGGTTGGTTCCGAGAGAAATTTTGTTGTGTATGGAACCATGAAGGGTTTGATGGTATAAGGATGGATGTGTGATAGAATTATGCGTGATTTTGATATATATGTGTAAATATACATGAAAGGTGATTTTATAGTTAAAATATATTTTTGATAGTCCCAAACCTATTTTAAAACTCTTTGATGGGATCTAAATTATTTATGAAGATCTGTAGTTAAAAATGCTAGATGTGGTCTAGCATATTTTGTATGTAAAGTGATGGAAGAAAATGTTATATAAGTATGTTTTGTTTTAAAATCCTAGTTGGATGGTTGGTTATGTGTATTTTATGACATGTAAGTTGTCTGTGTGATTTTTGTGTCTTATATGCTAGATTGGTGAGTTTCGATCGTAACAAAACTTGAATCATTGAAAATATGTTAAAACAAAGAAATTGTGTGATTTTTAGTAAAAATGATCATTTTGTAACCCTAATTAGTTTATCTTGATTTCTATTGTCAAAAATGCTTTTGAAAGTTAATTGATTCTTGAAAACTTGAAAAAAACTAAGTTATAAACATAACAAAACAGAGTTGAGAATATTTAATCATATATTGCATGTTTTATAAAAAAATTAACCAAAGTTGGAAAAACAAAATTTGAAATTCTGAAATTTGTGCTACCGCCGCAGTGGTGATTTAGGACCGCTGCAGCAATTAAGCTCACTGCCCAGCTGGGCAGTTTGGCGAATCGGGTCAGGTATTTCGGGTCAGGGTTGGTTCAAGTTAGGTCAAAAAATGTATTTAATATAATATTATTATTAGACTAAAATTAAATAATTAAAATGTTATTAAATGATTAATAGTATTAGAAAATGAATAAAACATTATTAAATGGTTAATAATATTAAAAATTAAATAAAATATTATTAAATAATTAATAATATTAGAAATAAATAAAATATTATTAAATAATTAAAAATATTAGAAAATGAATAAAATATTATGAAATAATTAATAATATTAAAAAATAAATATAATATTATTAAATGATTAATAATATTTCTAAGTGAATAAAATATTATTAAATAATTAATAATATTAATAACTGATTAAAATATTATTAAATGATTAATAGTATTAGAAAATGAATAAAATATTATTAAATGATTAATAATTTTAGTAAGCAAATAAAATATTATTAAATAATTAATAATATTAACAAATGATTAAAATATTATTAAATGACTAGTAATATTATTAAGAGGATAAAATATTACTAAATTTTTAATAATATTTATAAAGAATTAAGATATTATTTAATGAGTAATATTATTAGAAAGAGGGTAAAATATTATTAAATAATTAATAATTTAAGTAAGTGTTTAAAGTAATTAAGTGATTAAGGTGTTATTAAATGATTAATAATATTGATGATTGAATAAAATATTATTAAAATAATTAATAATATTTAAATAATTAAAATATTATTAAATGGTTAATAATACTTGTTTGTGGTTAATATATTATCAAATGTGATAATATTATGAAGTGATTGATATGTTCTTAAATGATAATTGTGTGATTAAAATATTATCAACGGTTGATAATAATATTATTAAGTAATTGTCGACGTCGGCATTTTAGTCGTTTCGTTTTTTAATATTTAAAAGCCCTTTCCAATTTTAGCCTTTGGATTTAAGATGTGATTTTTTTGAAAAGGGTCGGCTTAAGTGTCGACGGGGTTTCGAAAGGTCGATTTTATAATGAGCCAGTTGACCAGAGTCGCCAGTTGGTATATTTGAAATGGATGTACCCACTCATCTGAATTTTATTTTCGTAATCGCTAGCTCATATGTGACTCCAATTCAATTGGTCTGCGAACCGAGATTCATAGAGTTCGGGGGCTTGCTTAAGCGAGGGGAAGGTGTTAGGCACCCCCCGACTTCCGTGAAACACGGTTACCGCAATTTCGATGTTTTCCTAGCCTCTTAAATCCTAAAATGTGGGTGTGCGCATATGTGTGCGTGTGTGCCTAAATGAATGTTTGTGGTGAATTTTTGCATAAAAGTTGCCTTGATTTTATATGGCAAATGTGTTTTGTCGGGAAAGCGTTTAGACGTCTTTTGACCCAAATGACAAGGCTTCGTTTTTTATAATAAAGATTGATTTTAACTTCGAAAACGATGAGGGTTTTTTATTTAAATGTCATTTTTAGAAAACAATAGTTTTTAAACTTTTGTCAAATAGGAATCGAGACTATACATTGCCTTCTACAGTAAATTCAAATAAAATGAAGGCAACTTCTAGAACTTTTTAACCCTATGCACAAAGTTTAATGAAAACGTTTATCTATTTTTTACGAAAACATCTTTTATGACATTTCAAAACCACATGGAGCCTTTTCGTCAAACAAGGATCAAAGTTCGCCAAAACTCTTAATTTTTTTAACCTCGTGAATCTAATATCCTAATTTGGTCATTTTTAGAAAATCTTCATCGTTTGCCTTATTTTGGAAAACCGTTTTTTGTGACATAAATCGAAACAAGCATTCAAAACGTGTCGGGGCTATCCATGGGCATGTGAGCCGTCTAAATAACCCCAAACACCCACAATCACATATTTTATTATTACGGGGCCTTAACCCGATCACGGTTTGGTATCGCTTTAAGGCCCGATATTACATATATATAACCATGGACCCTATACAGTGATTACATACACCAAAAATGTCCATCATCAGGATTTGATCACGAGGATCTCCTCCCTAGGCTCACAGTTACCCAAATCGCTGCACAACCATACCAAGGCAAATCTAACAGTACTAGACTTGTTATTACATCACACAACTCAAAGATCTCAAACCCAACACTACGAACTATTCATTACCACAATAAACGATATATCACCGTACGAATGTCATCGGGGGCATTAGGAGGAAGTTACGTTCCGACGGAACCCTCGCTAATAACCCTTAATCCACGGATCATCATCAATATAATAACATACTACATTAAACAACCCAAAACACAAGATTATACTAGCAATACAAGCAATAAAATATCAAAGAGAACACCCTTTTCACCTTGCAAAATACCGACGAAAGCTTCTTATTTCACGAATCGGACAAAACCACAAGAACACTTGACTAATTAGCAAAAGAAAATAGATCTATCACTTGAATCTATCAAAGACCCGAGCCTTTCTCTCTCCTCCCGCGCACTCTCTCTCTCTAAAACTTAATTTTTTCTATCTCTCGGGTGGAAATGGCAATGTATAGCATTCCGCAGGCAGCCGCAGGTGCAACTGCGGCTGGGTTCGCTAGCTGCCCGCGTCGAATCCTCGGTTGCCGGGTTGTCTCCTCGAGCCGTGCAAATGTCACACTTGTCGGTGGCCGTAGGTGCACCTGCGGCTTCCCAGCTTGCTTTTCTCGATTTCCGTGCCACACAGTCTTAAATCGTCAATTTCTGCTGTATTATTTTGGATGGTTGTTACCTGACGTATAAATTGCTCTTTGTGCTTGGCTTCCAGGGGGCGCTGCGCCCTTCCACCCCCGCCAGCTCACCGACGAGCTGGGCAGCCGCTCGCTCACCGGGGAGCGAGACCCACGAACATCGTAAGCGTAGTGGCCATTAGTCGTCTTTCGTGATCAAATCAGGTTCTTCTGGATCAACTGTTTGACTTGCCTCAAGTAACCTGATGCTCGTTGTTCGTTGTGGCGGCTTTGACCGTAAATCGTTGGGGTGGCTTCGTGTTGGGGTCCACCTTCCTTTTCACATGTCGAGTCAAGTCACGATTTTTCCCTCCTGCCAGGGTTAGTAGAGAAGTGCAAAATTTGAGTGTCTACAGTAATTAAAGGTTGTGATTAAGTGTTAGATGATTTAAGTTATGTATTGTAAGGTTATTAATGTAAGATAAACTTATATGTGATATACAGATTGATAGATCAACATTATTAATGTTAGGTCATCTAAAGGAAGTTAATTTAAGTTGATTAACAATAGTCAGCAGAACAGTCCAGTTCTTCTTAATCATAACTCAATTATTATTATGTAAATTCCTAAATTAAATCTTATGTTTATTATGCACGTTTTTTCTAAAAATCCAAACTCATTTCATTACGCAAGTTACTTTTAAAACTTAAAATTGTTTATTGTTCAAGCTAGATTAATTATTGATAATTATTTCATTATCACAATTGTTATTGGTATTCGCACTTATATGCATTTGTATGACTTGTTCTTAATATGAATTATTTAAAAAAGTAGATCTATATCAATTGTTTCAGCTAGATATTATATGTATCGATTCATTAATTTAAATACTTTTGAAAAAATATCCAAACTAGTAGTTGGTACATACTCGTATAGTAAGATTGGGTAGAATAAACCTTATAATGGGGTATTTTCTATTGAAAACAAAAATCTTTGCACACACTCTGAATGTTATGCATATACATAAGATACAAAAGGACTAATCCCCTCGAGTGTCCAGTTTGAGTGTTTACAGTTTTATAATTGTTAAATACTCCCGAGGTAGTCTTCATGAGATATTCAATTTTGAGCTAAAAAGTTCTCACTTATATTCTTTGTTCTCTTTGACCAACTTAGCAGTAAATATTCTACAAATTCTTTTATTGAATATAGTACATATGTTGCATACCTTCACAATTATTTAATATTGTTGAAGTTCCAAAAGGGTAATTTTTTTCCATTCATGATATATCTTCATTACTTGTTTAAACTTGTTGAGCAAAGTAGTTGTTCACCCTTACTGTATCATGAACTATTTTTCAGTGAAGCCCGAATGTTCAAAGAAGGACAAAAGCAAAGAAAAGACAACTGAGTAGAATGTGTAAAAGTAGGCTTTAATATTATTGTATGTGTGACGCCCCCAAAATCTCTACACCTCCTGTAGCAAATTAGATGTTCACGCTAACTGATTAACTATAAATATTCCATAATACACAACTTCTATCAATCCCAGGTTCACAGTATCACATAACAGATAGCAGTTCTCGTCAAAACAATTACTGTGTTTGGATACCTCACTTGGATGTATAGATTCATATCTCATGGATATCTCATTCATATCTATAATTCCTATATATCTGACATTCATGGTATCAAGTGATAAGTTTGTTCTTAGAATAGAGGAGCAACTCTCAGTTCTTACAAAACTCCTTCAATCATTTAATACCCTCATTCAGATGTATAGTTCATATCTAAAAGTGTAAATACAATGCAATAGATATTTCAAAAGTTGATAATATATTTCATAACTTTGATTTCGGTTATATAGATTTCCAAACAACGTATTATTATTACATCAAAGTCTTAAAAGACTTAAATAGTACAAGTAAAAGCAATAAACTTAATCTAAAACGGTCTCTTTCCATCGACTTCATAATTGAATGATCTGGATTATATTTCAATGTTGCAAATAAAATTATATTAGCAAGGATGAGGTACAAAAGCTCAGTAAGTTTCAAATAATATGAATAAACTACTCACA
>OX359272.1:31237915-31252915 GCA_947179155.2 Hedera helix | reverse complement strand
TGATTTGTAATATCCATGTACATACAATCAAATTGCCCAATAACAACGAAAGCATAGTAAAATTAGAATTTAAAATTTTACAAACCATAACCAAGATCTACCTTTATGCGCAATTATTAATTAACAAGAATGAGATAGAGAATTATATCCTTATAGAATAAAGCTTTCTCAGGTACAAGTTCAACTCCAATTCCTTTGCATCTCCTTAAATTTTACCGATTAGATTCATTTGATCAATGTCAACAACCCAAGTGTTTGGCCTCTAAAGGTGATCCATCAAGAAATAATAATGATTCAAAAAGTGGGTGGAGGTAAACCCTAGTTTTCTCTCTCTAGAGAATATGTGAATACTCTCTCAATACTTGTGAAATAATATGTAACCTTAATCCATAATAAGACTCATCTTATATATAGATATAGACAACCCTGTTTAACTATTTAAGAATAGAGTTTTTAATTAAGCTCCTAATCTAATTAGAAAATAAAATGAGAGTACTCTTATTAATTAATTCCTAAATCATTTAGGAACTAAACAACAACAACAACAACAACAACAACAATAATAATAATAATAATAATACTCCTCTTATTAATTTATAATTAATATTTCCAAAATACTAAATAATAAATATTAAGATATTTAATTTATTCTATCACCATAGTATAAATTAAATATACTTAATCTATTATTACGATTATGCCATTTACTTCTTAAATAAATATTTTTCTTTTGCGGTGTAACCCTTTAGGTTCTCCATATTAAATAGGTTGTAGAATAAATCAATTAGAACAATTCTAATCTTATTTAAATAAATAAATTAAAATATTTAATTCATTTAAATAAATGATATTTATTCCACAATAAGATTAAGTTCCCTTAGCGATCAACGATTTTTCAGATAATATAGATTTTAACATTCAATCATTAAAGAACATTTTAACGAATAGTTACCATACAATTCAATCATTCTACCATATAATATCTCAATTAAATATAAGACATGGATTTATTGTCAAGTCTTATTTTATTTGATCGTATGCATTGCGATTATCAAATGCACAACTTTATTTAATGTAAATTAGAAACTCCTTTCTAATTTCCATTCTGCCTTGGCCAAGGAATATTAAGTTGTCATTTATCGAATCATATAGGACATTATCTTCTTTTACACCATATAATTCAATCATTCTACCATACAATATTTCAATCAAATATAAGACGTGTTTTTACTGTCAAGTCTTATTTTATTTGATCGTATGCATTGTGATTCTCAAATGCACAACTTTATTTAATGTAAATTAGAAACTCTTTTCTAATTTCCATTATGTCTTAGATAAGGAATACTGAGTTGTCATTTATCGAATCGCATAGAACATTATCTCCTTTTACTAGAAGTGGTAGATTCTTTATTGATCATTCACATATCTCTATATATAACTTATTATACCCATACATATCCTTTGATATACCTTAAAGGTCTTAAGGAATATGTAAAAGCATAACTTATTATACACAAGATATTATGATGATCTTAAGTCCAAAGATCACTTATACTACTACATTAGGAATTCCTATTGACAGGCGAGTAAAATTCCATTAGGTATTCCTTTAGTAAGTCACGTTCAGTGAACTTATTCTCTAATAAGCGCCTACATACTTGTTTTAGTGTCTTTACCCAAATAATTATGAGATCAATTATAATCTTCATAAGAGCAAACATAGTATGTACTAATCTATCCGGATTCACTAATCCCCATTTCAGTGATCCCACGATTAGAAATAATTTTAGTTTTTAGCTATCTTGAATTTATATCTCATTAGGATGATCATCATCATGATTCTTAAAACAGTGCTCAAAAACTATGGGTTTATCACAATTAATAGAACAAAAAAATATAGATAATAAAAATGCCTTTAAATAAATTAAATTTTTATTAATAAATAAATAAGATTACAAAGTATATGCTATATCACATCAAATATGATTGACTTGTATGCATACTACTTTCAATACCTTATTATAGCAACTTGTTGATTTTGTTCTTCAATATGTTCATTTGAAGGGGGTTGATGAGTATACATAATTTGGAGCTAGTCCAGCTTGATTTAGGTCGACTTCACCTGATTTTTGGAATAAAAATAACAATATTAGCAACAAAAAGTAAACTTTAATTTGTAAATATGAGCACATAATAGATTTATATATTCCCTGCCAGAGCCCATCACAGATTCTTTATTTCTAGCAGGATTACCATTTTATTTTTGATTGAAGTAATCTATGACATACAACGGAATTTATTTTCCACATAGCAAATGATTATATACAATGGAACTTTGAGTTTAGAAAAGCATAATGTAATTTTAGTAGGTTGGAGACTGGTTTATCTGAAACAAGGAAAAACGTATGCTTAACAGACGCCAAAATAGATAGCAAAAAGTATGGCGTATCATAAAAAATTAACCATCTGCTTTTCGCGTTGATTCATGAATGTTATTTAGAACACACATAATCTAACAAACTCGTAATGTTATTAAACCCGGACCAAATCGGCCGATTGAACAGGGAGCTGGTTCAATCTCCGGTCCAATTTGGACCGATTCAATTAATTTGGTCAAAAATTTGTAGGACCGATTGACCACCGATTTGACCGGTAAAACCGGTTAGTTGTACCGATTTTAAAGTGTTTTTTAATTATTTTTTTGTACAAAAGTATTTTTATTTTTGAAATTAGATATTTTTAGTAATATTATAACATAATTTCACTATATTTTAGTTTACAAAAAATTAGATGTTTTAAAATTTTATTAATTATTAATAATATATATTTTATATATTATAACGTCACTAGTTCAATAACAGTTCGACCACTGGTTGAACAACTGATCCATCCACCCGGTACCCTTTTCGGTTTGATGACTGGTCCGGGTCTGAAAACATTGCTCATACTGACCTATCCTGACTATATAAAACAATTTCAACAAATAATGACTTTTATTTTGGCACACCAAAAAGAGAAGTAGAGAAGGAAACCTTTTTTAAATACAATAATCTATTTGGCATCTGAAAAGCGACCTTTTTATGTCTTTTAAAAGTAAATATATGTTGAAAAAGTAAAATATTTGGCTTTTAAGAAGTAAAGAAAGTGCTTTAAAAGTGGTAAACAATCGATTTCTCGGCATTAAGGAAAGGAAAAATCAACAAGATTTGAAACTCTTGAAGCAAAATCATGGCAAATGAAAGACACATCTCTTATGGGTTCTTCTTGATTTCAAGTGATTTAAGGGAGACCTTCGGTTGAGGAACAGAGGAAGAGTCGAAGTGAAGAAAGGCACAAACAGAGAACAGGAGAAGAGAAGGGACGATTTAGGATTCTCTAAACATTAGGTATATATATATATATAAATGGCTAAAACGACATCGTTTTGGCCATGTAATTTTTATAAAAAAAAAAATACCAACAAACATGGTGCAATGCGATTTTTTAAATGCAGTTTGGGCCAGAACCCAAATCTCAAATTCGATTTTTTAACTTTCCTAAAACTGTCACATACGCTGAAACCGTTGATGTGGTTTGTATGATTTCGAGGGCAAATCGTTTTCTTACTCACCCCTATAAAAATATACTATGTGTTTTGAGCTTATGTTACATATCATTGTTTTAGTCTAATTAAAATAGGTATAGGATCTTAAAATAAGTATGTGAGTTGTTTGAATGAATCAAGGGTTGAGATTAGTTTTTAAAAATCAAAGAGTAGGATTAAGTTTCAATTTTTTTTTCTTATTATTGTTATATAAGTCTATCACCGCAATGGATTAGATAACAATTAAATGAATTAAACTTTATTCCCAATCTATCATTTCCACTCACTTCCCCTGAAATTCTTTTCAAGATAGAGACTTTAAATCGGTAATAGCTTACCCAACTAAAAGTATTATTATCAATAAAGAAGCAAGCATGCTTACACACAGCTAGCTACTAAACATGTATGTTTATAGACTTAGCAAACAGGGCAGGCAAGTCCAAACGGGCCTTGTCATCATTGAGCTAGGCCAAATCTGTGCTGAGCCAAAACGTTCAAATTTTTTTGGGCTAAAAATAAGAGGCCCGTGGATAGATAAAGAAGAAACAAAAAATTTAGAGAGAGAAAGAAGACGATGATTTGTTCGCCAGTTCGCCTGATGAGCTTCTTCAACTATTCCCATTTTCTCTTTCTTCCAAGTCTTCTTTGATTTTGTGTGTGAACTAATTTGCTTGGTTAGCTTGTTTGTGATGTGAAAATTAAGGGGCCGACTTTGTCTTTCTTTGTTGATTGTTAATTGTTATTTATGCTGACATATAGTACAATTAACTATTATAATATTATTAATACAAGTTTTTTAATTATTAATTTATGGGTCCGCTTAATGTGTGTCCTAAGGACACACATTAAGCGCGAAAAATAAGAGATAGGACCCGTTAAAAATTATTTCTTTATGTAGTTGTACTGAATTCAATACATGGGGTTCATTAGTATATTATTTTTTTATACATTAAATTCAGTGCGCCTACATAAATAAATAATATTATACATTATATTTCGCGCTTAGTGTGTATCCTAAGGACACACATTAAGAAAATTCTTAGTTTATTAGTGGATTGAGCACTTTTTTTTTTTTTAATATAGACATGAATCATAGAATCTTGATTCAAAGATTGGGGTCAGTTGTGTATTTTTGTTCGCATCCCCATAACATTATAACAGAGCATATTTTATTAAAAAAATAAAATATAAAACCCAAAATGGGCTAAAATGGTTCAAAATTTTATGGGCTAAAAATATAAAACCCAAAGTCCAATTTTTTACGGATGGGCGGATGTCTACATGTTTATTTTTTAAAAATGAAAGATTAGATGAATCCAAGGAACAAAGTATTCAGTTTAAGTACTGTGCAGAAAATTAGGAATGAATAACAAGGTAAGGGGAGGAAACCTTGTTTACATACTACTAATATCAGCAGGGCCGGCCCTATATTATACCAAAAAAAGCATGGGCTTTAGGCCCCATTTGAAATAAGGCCCCAAATTTTTAAATATCATAAATAATTTATATAAAAAATATTTTATAAAAATATAAGCTCAATTAATTCTTTAGGACCTATAGTCCAATTCAAATATTAAATACGTAAAAAAAATTAACTGTATAAAAAAAATCTCATTTAAATAAAAAATATTAATACTCCTTCCGTCTCAAAATAAAAGTTCTCAATTGATTTTTGTAGTCAAATTTGACAAATTTTAAAATTAAAAATTAAACATATATAATTAGATTTTAAAAAAAATAAATATTAAGATTAGTACTAAATTTTATGTAATTTATAATGTTTATAGGCTTTATATATATTAAATAATAATAAGATATAATGATTTGAAAAATGATCAATTTGACCATAAAAATCAATAAAAGATGTACCAAAAATAAAATGACTCATTTAAAAATATCGCTTTAGGCCTCAAAATGTCTTGAGCCACCCCTGAATATCAGTATTAAAGTTCAGTTTCATGTCTATCAAAAGGGATTACGCTTGTAAACCAACCATTCCCTAAATTTCTGAAGTTCAAACTTTATCCCAGTCCTATATATATATATATATATATATATATATATATATATATATAGTAAACCATAAATTACCATCACTGCCAGGGGAGAAACTATAAGATTTCATATATGAAAATGACATGAATCACCTGATAGTATAATGATCTCTTATTAAGTAAATTCTGAACCATCTATCCTCCTAAAGTTTTGGTAGCAGCACGTCTCCCGTCAACTCTGTTATCGGTGCGTCCCCTGATTGATATTCATACCCCCTCCTACTCAGCTCAGTTCCAAGATAATAATAATGAAACAAAATCTTACCATTCTTTAGTCCTAAGACCACATACCAAATATTTTCAATTTAAAGACCACAAAATCATTCCATCTTGCAAAATGTTACCCAAATTGAATTAATGTACCATATTAAGTCATAGATTGACAGGTGGTGCATGCGGATACCCACTCGCGAGGATGTGGCTCTAGAATATATATAAACACACAGTAAAAACAAAACCCAAAATAAAATAAAATGAAACATATAATTAGTCAAGGATTTTTCCATGTTGGAATATACCATATTTACCTATAATAGACTTTTTAAATCACAATTATTCATAATTAATTAATTAATTAATTTAAAAAATAATTTAAATTATATTATTATTTAGTTTTAAAATATTATTGAAAAAGATACATATACAAAGGGGATATAAGTCATTAAGGTTAAAATTTGATCAACAGGGTTATAAAATTTTAATTTGACCCCGTAAATTAAAAAAAAATTATAAAATTTGAATGGGGTCAATTTATATATTATACTTAAACTTTTTAAAATTTACCTTATATTATAAATCAATTATTTTTTCAGTAAGGTCAATTGACCCTACTCGGTTACATGTAGCTGCGCTTCTGAACGAAGCCACTCAAGGGTTTGTGGGGTCAGTTGACCCCACTAATTTTTTTAATTTTTTTATAATATATGAAAAAAGTTAAAAATTTTAAATGTTTTATACTAATTGACCCCGCAGAAAATTTATAAAATTTAAAATATTATGAGTCAAATTGAAAATTTATAACTTTACCACTTAAGTCTCTCAATCACATATCATTCATATTTTCTCTCTCTCTCTATATATATATATATTCATATAATCTTCTTAAACTAATTAATAATCTATTTTATATTATTTTTTGAAGAATTAATTATTTATAAATAATTTGTCTTTAAAAAAGTCTAAAAAGTCTATTAGGAGTCAATAGAGTATATATATACATGCATATAAATATATAGAGAGTTAACAATTATTATATTATCATTCTAATCAAATATATGTTTTATATATACAACCCAAAAAGTATAATATTATTCAGAAAAATTGATTCAAGGGAGCTGTCTCTGAACTCCCATTAAATTATTTATAGATTCATAATTTGACCCTACTAAATTTTAGTTATGGCTTCGTCACTACTGGCTGGTGTCACTATTAATGCTAAAATCTTGCTTATATATACTATTAATGCTAAAATCTCTTAAATTTGATACTGTGTGTTTAATAAAACTTACCTCTGTATTGAGGCGACGAGAAATCATCGCCACTGCCGCGATGATATAATCTTGAATATTTACTCCCACTTACGAGAACATGCTCCTTGAAAATCAAAGTTTACATAAATAATAGTTTCTCCCTTTCAAAATATAAAATTATTATTGACATTTTAAAGTCAATTTAAAATATTTTTAAACTTAAAATTAATCTAAATTTCTTTAATTCTAATAAATAATATGATGAATATTACAAATTATCTAGAAAATATTATTTAATATTTTATTATTTATTATTTCATAATTTTGAATTTAAAAATATATTAAATTGATTTTCAAAAATGTCCGTAATAATTTTATAATATTGAAGGAGAAAATATAATAATATGTATAGATATAACTTTTATTACCTGCAATTTTTTTAAAGGTATGTGCGTGTATATGTGAATTATTATATATTAAGTAACAACTGGCCCCTTCTCCCCAGGATATCCCCTCCGGAAAGTGCAGTCCACAATAGGGCCTTGTATGTTTCAACAGTGTTGAGCCCTGTTATGGAAGTTAAGTTAATTAATTTGGGAATTAAATTTCACAATCATATGGTTATAAACTATTTTTTTTTTTTTAAAATCCCTTAAATTCACAAAAAAAAAAAAAAAAAAAATCCCTTTGTCTTTTTCTTTTGAAAATTAATATTTTCACAGTTATATTTGATATTTTTGTAAATTAATTTAATTTATTTTTTGGTCCCATTTGCCATCATTTAAAGTTGATTTTGATTTTATTGGTTCCTGTAAACCAATTGAAAGGGTTAATTTTGAAACAGACGTGTGGTCGGAAACATAGGTGGCAAATTTCGGAAAACAAATCAGTAAAACTATTGAGAGGATGACGAAGAACAGAGTAGTGGGGATGAAGGTCAGATGGATTTATATTTCGAAACAAACAGGGGTAGTCTTGTCGGAGGATAAGGAAAATGAGTTGCAGACAGAACAGAGGACCACTAGGTGTAGTATGTATCTAATAGGGGTAAATTGGACATAAATGAATTAATTTGATTGAGTGGTGCGTGAAAATATTATTTCCCTTTTTTTAAACCCATAAAAGAGACTCTTCTTCTTAAAAGTAATATAAAATAACACAATATTCTTAAATTTGTATTCATAATTTTATTATCACGTAACTACTATAATAACAACTATTTATATGTAAGGGTAAGCATGAAACAAATAATATTTTTATTATTTGTAAAATTTTATAAATGAAATTTTTTTTTATAAAGCGAAAAAATACTTCCTACCATTTATTTTTTATAATTTTGCAAGTAATTGTACCCAACGATTTCCACTGTCGTAGTAGTCAAATTGAAATAAATCCCCATTGCTATTTCCAGCACATATCCAACCAGCAATATTTTATTTGTCATCAATATCTTTATTTAATGTTATAGCCGTTACGTTTCTACAAAAAAATAAAATTAATATTTTGATAATATTCTATTCACATGAATAATAAATAGAGTTTATCATATTTTCGCAAGTCCCATATTTTGATATATCCTCGCTCACATCCAAATACAATGATCTCCTAAAAAGATTTATGATTTACAAGTAACATTTGGCAATATATATATATATATATATATATATATATATATATATATATATATATGATTTTATGAAAAAATCTATAGTAACCCTTTTTTTGGAAAAATCAATGCAGGTGATCTTCTCATTCAGATCCATGTGGCCAAATTTATCCAATCTCGTCAATCCTTTCTCCAAACTGAAAAGCAAACAACATATAAAAGTTCAATTCTTAAACAATAATATACTCTCTCCGTTCCGATCTATAAATAAATAATTTTCAAATTTTGAACCGACCTATAGTCCCACACGGGGATACCATCACGGCCACATGAATATACTCCGTTTATCATCTCCATTGACGTCAACACACATGTCAGTAATGACACCGGAGTACTTATAGCTAATGTTCTGCCGAAAACCCAAAAATATAAAGTAAATCAGGGTTTAAAACGGTTGACCATGTATCATGTAAGCGAGGGCCGAGGCACATGCATTAAAACTGATTAAATATAATTGCACAATATCTAAATATAATATTAAATATTATATTTATTTTAATTATTAAAAAATAGACTATGACATTAAAATTTATGTCATATTCCATTATTTAACAATTAAAATAAATATAGTATTTAGTATTGTATTTGGATGTTGTGTACGTAGAGTTCCTTAAACCTTCGGCTCATACAACTTAAGCCTACCTATTAACTCCTATATATATTGTTGATAGAGGTGGCAAACGGGTCGTGCCAAAACAACCCAATTTTTTGCGGACTGAGAAAATGAAGCTCGTGGCCCACCCGGGTTGGCCTACGGCCCATTTTAGTATTTTATAAATTTTTTTAATAATATATTTACAACTATAACATATAATTTGAAATAAATATTAACTCAAATTATTTACAATTATGACGCATAATTTTTACATAATTATTTAATATTATTGGTAAATGAAATAAAACAATCAATAATTTTATAGATATTTTGTAGTCATATATATTAAAATGTAATTAATTTTGTGGTTGATTAATTGATAAATATATATAATATCAATATTAAAGATAAGAGAGTAAAAGAAAGACTAAAGGTGATATATATATTATATTCATAATATTTTTTTATATTATTATTCAAGATCACATGTAAAAATTTATTCTTATATTCTTTATAATTCCCTACTTGATTTATTTTTAAAGTTATCATTTTTTTTATCAACAATATCAAACAATAATAATAAAAAATAAAAAAAAATTAGCAAGCGGGTCAGACAGGGCCAAAACGGCCTAATTTTCATTGGGCTAAATTTTGATAGTCTAAAGCTCGCTTTTTGACGGGCAGGTCGGGTCAGCCCGCTGGCCCGGGCCAATTTTATCAAGTCTAATTACTGACAACGGTATAACACTGATGACTATTCTTCTGAATTATACAGCCACACTTTTTCTTACAAAGCTTACTTATGAGTAGGGGTGTTCAAAAAATTCAAGTTTTTTAATTTTTTATCAAATTGATTTTTTTGGTACCGATTTTTTTCGATATTGATTTTTTCGGTACCACTTTTTCCGGTAGCGGTATGGACATTTTTGAATTTCGGTAAAAACCGGTATACCGAAAGAACCGAATTAAATAATATAATGATAAATTTATATTAATTATTATAATATATATAATAATTATATATATTATTATAATTTATAAATAAATTAATATATAATTACTATTTATAAATTATAATTATATATATTACCAATCGGTATAAATCGAGAAAATCGAACTGAAATTGTACCGAACCGGTACCAAAATCGATAATTTGGTATCAATATCGGTTTTTGTTTTAGCGATTATTTGATTTTGATATCGATTCATTTTTTTACCGATAGATACCCCTGCTTATGAGAAGGCCCTCATGTTTATATCTGGCCCATTTACTCGTTCCCTATTGATATTGCTAATTATTCAGCCCACTTCTCTAATTGGTTGCAAAGACCGCCATAACCTGCATTAACTGAACTTAATGCATGTTTAACAACTCCATTAGCATAACGTTGAGATAAAAAGGGGCACGGACGAAGGTTAACAAGGAAGAGTCAATTCCCGAATGCTCACGAAAAGCCCACTCACATTTAATCGACCGGGGCTAATATTGTGCCTACCAAATTACGTAAGCCTATATATACAATATTCAAATACATAATTAAATAATATATTTATCTTAATCATTAAAGAGTGAAATATGACATTAAAATCTGTATCATACTTTACTTTTTAATAATTAAGATACATGTAAAATTTGGCTATTGTGTAATTATAATTATTCAACTACCATACGAAAAGTATTATGGAATTAGATTACTTATTTACCCGAGGACTCCTTGTAGAGAAATGGAAAATAGGTTCCTGAGTAGCACCAAAGATCTGACTTCCATCCCCCGAAAATTTGAGCAAATTAATTGGTGCCTATTGATCCTATTGATTTAAACTAATATAGGTATTTTAAATTTTCTTCAACTTTGTGTATAATATATAGAGTGATCCATAACAAACATTTGTTATGAAAACTGTTCGAGTAAATAAATCTATCATCGTCCATGCCAACTTAAATGAGTTGGGCTATAATTGGCCTGGACCAAAAATGGGTTGGAAAAAAAAAACCTAATTTTTATTGGACCCTAAAAGTGAGGCGGTCGATTTGGGCAATGGGGATTTTGCATATATTTTTAATTACTTTTTAATTTAAAAAATAAGGTCATTGTGATGGTGTTAATTTTTTACTTTTATGAAATAGAGAGTAATAATCATCCAGGAAAAAAATAGTGTAGATTAAAACAAACAAACAAATTCAATTGATTAACATGACATCGATAATAAATAATAAATTTTGACTAATTCACTAATTATTTTTTGAGTTTTATTTGTTTTGTTATTTATGTTACATATGTTTACTTGTACACACTTCAAATACTATTTATATATATTTTTTGTTTTCTTGACAAAATAATATTGTATGTCCCGATATCATCGTAGTCGGTATAAAAGTTAAAGCACTAAATATTAATGATAAAATATGATATTTTTTTCGATTCACAAATAATGATTATATAATTAAGATAGTTGTATCATGCAAATTTCAATTCAATCATATAGGACGAGATGAAAGTAACTTTTCGATAAAGACATTAAATTGAAAGATTAAAAATAGTTAATTTGAATAAGATGAGTGAGAGATAAAGAATGAGAATGAAAGTCGAGAAGAGAATAAAAGTAGAAATAATATTCTTTTTTGTTGTTTACTTCTAAATTTTGAAAATAGATGGATTTGACTATTAACTTTAGAGTAGTGTTATGGTAAAAAGAGTTAGTGAAATAAATTAGTTTTGAATTTTTATTAACCAATGAGTTGGGTTAGGTTGGGTTGAATTGGGTCGGGTCGGGTCACCCGTGGGTTGGGCTGCTATCGATTGGGCCAAGAATGTTCAAATTTTATTTGGCTTAAAAATATAAGCTCACAACCCACTTTTTATGAATAGTTGGATTGACACGTAGACATGAGCAAGTCTACGTCGATCTAATGACAGTGTTTGTTAAAGAATATTTATTGAGTAGTATGACAAACAAAACTCTTGTGAAACTAAATGAACAAGAAATCGGATGGCTTGAACAAAGAATCCAAGTGGGACTTAGGGACTGTTTAATAGCATACGAATAGAATTGAATAATTAAATAGTTGAATTAGTTAGTTATTTAGTGTATTTGTTTAGAGTTAAATGGGATTAAATGGTTAAATTTTTGAATTGAATGACTAAGTCTAATTTTTTTGGCTGAATGATTAAGTCTCAACTGAATAAAATAATTTTTTTTAAAAAATATTAAATATTATATTAAGTAATATAAAATAAATTTATAACAACTTTGAATTTTTTCAGATAGGTAAAATAGTAAAAATATGTTATTTAGATATTTCAGACATGTCACTTATCAAAAAACTTTTTTCATTCAGTATTCAAAAATCTATTTCATCAACTCATTCAAATTACTTAAGTATTCAGAACTATTTCATTCAGTTTTTATCAAACACCCCCTTAAACATTTTGCCCACCCACTAGTGTGAAAAGCAGTGTAGAATTAGTAGAGAAATATACGGACACGTTGTTATGGATCAGCCGAAACGAATGTAACTACAAATTTAATTTTGTTCATTCTAAATTAAGATCAAATTTAATTTTAAAAAATTAATTTAAAATATGTTTAAATTAAAAATTAATGTCATTCACTTAATTTAAAAAATAATAGATTGTATTAGCAGTATTAATCAAAAAATTATATAATTGTATTGTTTAAAATTAAATTATTTTTTTTAATTTTATAATAAGAATATCATAAATTAATTTTAAAGAATTAATATTAATAATATATTCTGAGATGGGGAGAACATATATAATAATCTAGAACCTTGATTCAATGGTTATATAATTATCTATTTGGTATTTGTTCCAAAAACAGAACTTCTTGTATTTTAACTATTTTCCCTTATGAGATAAAACACCAACCTATAACTATAGAGTACTTGTAGCAGTATTTAATATAGAATTAATATTTTTATAAATTAAATATGATTTATTTATAAAAATATTAAATTAATAAAAATATCAATTCCATCTCATATAAAATTAATATTTTTATAAATTAATTTAATATTTTTATAAAATTAAATAAATTTTATTTATAAAATTATTAAATTAATTTATAAAAATATCTATTTCTTATTTATTACCATACCAAATTATTGCATATGATTCTCTAAACCACTGGACCCTGGTCTCTGGCCCCGCTTGCTTTTTTTCCTCTCTCCTCTTTCTTGTCTTTTTCACCCTTTTCTATCTCTTCACATTTATTTATTTATATTTGCTAAGTTTCTCTTCACATTCTCTCAATCTCAAAAAACCAACTACTACTTTTTATGAAAAATCAATAAACCATAAAGCCACTCGTCACTTCTCTTCCTTACTTTCACGTAAATGATAAACCCATTTCAGCCAGGGTTTCCATTAGAATGCTAGATTTGAATCTGTAATTCACTTCTGAGCTCTTTCTAGGTCCCCCTTCCCAAAAGAAAAATAAAAAATAAAAAAAATGAAGGGTTTGAGTAAGAATGTATTCGTATTGGCTCTCACCTTTCTGGTATTGTTTTCTGGTTCCTCAGCAGCTTCTTCGGCTACTTCACCATCGAGTGAGTATCTGCTATACATTTGAAGGGTTCATTCATTTGATCTGTATGAGCATTAATCAATTTTGCTTTTCTTGCAGAGATTGTTAATGGGATTTTCTCAAATGCTGTCTCTGTTATGATGAAATGGGTGTCGTCACTCAAAGCTACAACGAAACCCGGTATAGATCTCTGAGTTCCTTTGTGTGTTTGTGTGGATTTACTGATTGTGGATATTGTTATCTCCAGCTGTGGGGTTTATCGAATCTTTTTGTGTTCAGCAATTTCTGGCCGTCCATTGATGAAGTTTGAGAGTGGATATACTGTTGAGACAGTGTTTGATGGAAGTAAGCTTGGGATTGAGCCTTATACTGTTGAAGTGCTGTCTAGTGGAGAGCTTTTGGTTCTGGACTCTACTAACAGTAATCTTTACAAGATCTCTTCCTCTTTGTCTCAATGTAAGTGGCTCTAATGCGTCGTTTTGGGATTGTTTCTGAATTAATTTTGTTTGTTGAATTTTTGTCAATTCCTAGAAGCATTTGCAATGACTTTGTGGGAGTCTGTTGTTTTCCTTGAATAGTTAATGACAGCTTTTAGAAACTTACTGGGTATTGTGTTTTTGTCCATAAGCACAGCCTCAGCTTCTAAAAATAGACTGGGGATTTTCATAGGGCTGTGCACAGTTTAGCATCATATTGTGATGTTTAGTTTTCTTGCCCAAGTTCTTGCGACGTTTTAACTCATTAGAACTAACTAATGGTCTTTGGAGGTCTAGGAATGCTTTTGGCAATTGTAGATCCACCATCAATGAAGTATGTAAAAAAATTTATCTGATTTTTGGCACTATCCATTTGTTCGTAGTTTGTAAAAATTGCTTTGCATCTTTATGAAATTGAATTTATTTTATGCCTTAAATGGATCAACATAGATTCCTTTATTGTCAAACTTGAGTGTAAGTATGCATAGTGTACAATTATCAAACAAGTGGACGCCAACCGGTTGAAGTGTGATAACTCCTCCCACAAGTTCAGCTTCACATTAGTTATAGCCTGAACTGTGTCACTTGGCAATCTCCTTAGCTCATACT
>OX359272.1:27601165-27857715 GCA_947179155.2 Hedera helix | reverse complement strand
TGTACCATCTTTTCAATAATTTCACCATTTTTGCTCCAAAAATTCACAATAAACTACTCCAAAAATCACATAATTCATACATATACATCTATAAATTATTTAGAATAATTATTCTAATTATTTTCTAATTTTCACAAAATTATTTTTATCCCCATAATTGCTAAATAAAACACAATAAATATAATTTATACCTTCCATGAATCCTTGAAGCTTGATTCTTCCTTGTATGGCACCAACTATTTCCTCTCTCATGGTGGTGCACGGTGACTACGGTGGTGGTGTCGGGTGGAGAGAAAATGGAGAAGAAATGCTATCATTTCCTTTTATTTTCTCTTTTCTTTCTTATTCTTTTTCTTGCCTTTTTATAACCAACAAAATAACCCACTTTGAAATAATTAAATTTCCACCGCCTTAGCCACGTAGCAACTTAGAAGTTTCCGGAAATTTCATGCAAAATTTAAAATTTTAAAGCATTACATAATTATTTCGTGTAATAAATATTTAATATAATATATATAAAATATTTATTTTAATTCACTAAAAATCATAACATGATTTATAAGTAATATTAATACCTTTTTCGGTATTTTATTTGACAAATTTTGTACATGCATAATAACATGCATGTAATTAAATGAGGTAATTTATACCTCCAAAAATCATAAAATAATTCATAGGACATATAAAAATTATTTTTTTATAATTTTTCACTCCGTTACTTGGACAACATGTTACATTAACATGTTCACGTTTTCGAAATATTATTTTTCATAAAGGTCATAATAATTCCATTATACATAAATATAATTTTTAATAACTTAAAACATTCATTTTTCTTATTTATTATTCAATTCCTTTAATATTTACAATAATTTCTTTATATATATAAATTATATAATTTAATATTATATAATTTATATATATACATTCTCCTTTCTTAATTAATTTCTTAAATTCCTCCATAATTATCAATTAATCAATAATTTTACATTTATTAACTTTCTCATTATTTTAATTCTCTTATATAAACTATATAATTTATCCTTATATAATTTATATAATTATAATTTCCTTTAAACATCACTTTAATTTTCTTATATAAATTATATAATTTATTATTATATAATTTATATAATTACATTTCTTCTCAATAAATTTCTAAATTTTCACCATAATTCTTACTTAAATCAAAAATCAATAATTACAATTTTATTAACTTCCTCATTCACTTTTCATTTAAAATTGGATTAATTTAATTATTAATCCTTTTACTTCCATAATTAATAATATTTATAATAACCACAATTAAACATAACACATATATATACAAATGTATATATATATTAATATCTAATGACATTATTTAAATAATAATTCCTGTACCTTCACAATAATTTTATTGTACCTTTACATATAATTTCTTTTATTTTTCATAAATTGTTTTTAAACAATTTATTTACTTTTCAATTAATTTAAATCAACATCAATTATCACCATTTCTATACTGATTTAATTTTATCAATTAAATCCCTTCACATACCTTAAATCACATAATATAATA
Organism: Hedera helix; assembly: GCA_947179155.2. NCBI lineage: Eukaryota > Viridiplantae > Streptophyta > Magnoliopsida > Apiales > Araliaceae > Hedera > Hedera helix. The sequence goes on along the minus strand of OX359272.1, from coordinate 27,856,154 downwards.
ATTAATTTAAACAACCTTGATAATTTTATCAATTAAATTCTCATTTAATATTATTAAAGAAATCCTGGAAATTCGGATCCTCACATTCTTCCCCCCTTAACAGGATTCCGTCCTCGGAATCATAATTGCCGTAATAATCATACGTATTTTATTTATAGTATCTTGTAATACCTTTTATCTTGATGAATAACAATTAATTCCATAATAATCATATTTTACTTCTTTAATATCCGTAACCTACAGGAATAATACCATAATTGTCATAACTGTCGGAATATTCCATTCTTATTTCAATTCATAATTCCTTTGTAATATTGCATTTCACAATTTTCTAAAATTTTATTAATAATACTTTAATTCATTTCTTGATATACTTATCAAGATTGTTTTTCATTCTCAGAAAAATGTCATTTCTTTAATCATACGTAACCTTACTCAATCTACTTATTTCATACTTTGCACATTCATCCTCCTCTTCTTAATTCATATAAATCTTCTTCACATTTCATAATTCATTTCTTAATACCTTTATCATTCAACACTATGTTTTAAATACCAACCGTTACTTAATACATCATAATCCTTATTTGGAAATTATTTCAAAAATCCTGGGTGTCACATTCACCCCTCCTTCATAAAATTTCGTCCTCGAAATTTCTATGTACTCATACTTCACAATTTCTTTACATTTATTCCACATATCTTTATTTTCTTCCTTTCTCGTAGTCATTGTACATTACAATTTTCTAATCCATCACATTTCATACTTTCTCTACTTCACAATTATTGTTTTCATTATCACTCACATTTAAATAATACTACCCCATCTCACCATCCAATCTTCATAAGAGTAGAGGAAAATAAAACTTTTCGTAGTATGCTGAATGAACTTTTATCCCGGTTAACAGTATTTCACTCCCAGAGTACCTCATATTGAAACCTACTAAAACAATGAACTTTCATAATATTCTGAATATGATCCCGGTTTACAGTACTTCGCTCCCCGAGTACTTCATACTGCAAACCCTAACAGTGGATTAGTCTGTCATTAAATGATGGATGTTTCACCATACTGTGTTTCTTATGTCAGGTGACCATTCGATCAACCTGCAACATTCTTAATCTTTTTGTTCATCTCAGCCTTAGAATTCATTCAAAAGAAATTTGTTTAGTTATAACTTTCAAAGAATACGAAGTCAATAAATATATTTCAAAACTTGTCTAGCTGAATCAAATAGCTTAGACTTATATTTCTTCAACGATTATCTAGCTAGATCAATTAGCATAGACTTACTTTTAACAATTTATAATTCGCAGAAATTTTTAAAACATTAATCATGTCAAAACTTTTCAAAACGTCTGGCCGAGTCAAATGGCATTGACTTATAGCTTTGACATACTGTTATAAATCAAAATCATTTATGACTTCATGTTACCGCATTATTTTGACAGTCCGTTGAGAATTCCGTCGTTAATAATTCCTACACCATAAACCATACTTTATGGTGTTGAATCATCTTATAACGAAATAGTACCGCACCGTCTCAACAACACGTTGAGCATTCCGTCATTCATCACATCTGCACCGGGCTAAAAGGTGCATGGATGATTCTTTTAAAATATATTTTGATGTGAAAAATACTTTTGTCTAGCCGAAACAAGTAACATAGACACTTTGTAGATCGCTTAAAAATTTCATTTATATTTTTCAAAGCATACACATGCCAAACCAACTTGAAGCCAAATTTTTTGAAATCTAGCAAAGCTAGAAGAGTGGGAATATCCTAAATTCCCTAACATTCACCTTCAGTTTCTTTACTTAATTAATAAATTTATTGCTAGGACTACTATTACCATTATACAAAAATTTTCTAACTACTCCAACATTTCTATACCCCCGTATAGTTCATCAAACTTACCACACATTATGAGTCTAGGAACTTACTATAAGAATATGAGTTTTAAAGCTTGTCCTAGCAATACGTAGTCTGAGAATATATCAAAGACTGTCCATATGCTGAGGGGCTCAAAACATACCATACCAATATGAGTCATGGACTTACCATATGCATGAGTTTTAAAAACTCGTGCCTAAACTTAATATTATTTACCTGTCAAAACCGCTAGCGCGACTCTAACATTTCAATGATTATCACATAGTACGGAGTAAACACAAGTCCTCCGCCCATACAAAGGATTGTGCAACTCAGTCACCACATGAGTCCTCAATTGAAATTTCGTACCCAAACTTCCAGCCCCCTTATCATAACCTTTCTATCATTCATGTCTCATCATTCTCTGAGTTCTTCTTGTACTATTTCATAGTACCATATCTATTTTGGACCATTAACAGGTCTTTCTATTAGTTCACATTCTCACTTGATCCCATCATAACCTTGCTTTACAATCCATTCCTTATTCATTTTCCTTATCTCATGATCGTATCGTAGTACGATCCTCTCGCTGTTCTTGATCATATTATTATGATCTTTCCCTATACGTTTTGGATTACCTTGTCATCTTTATTGCTTAAATCAGATGTCCCCTGATTATCTTTGAGATTCATCTTTGAATCATTTCAAATATTCTTTTTGAACCTATGAATTTTCTCAATTCCTTATCTTCATTCAAATCTTTCTTAACATCTTTATCTCTTCCTTATAATCTTATCTCTTTCATGTTTCCTTTACTTTAGCCACTATCTGAGATCTGTATTTCTTAACTTACATCTTTCTCAAATTATATCTGTTCATTCTAATCCTCCCATGTTCATCAAATTGATCACGTATTTGGGCTCAGGAACTTACCATAATCATATGGTTGAGGAGCTTGTCCTAGTCAGGCCTTAGTCGCCCATTCGCTAAAGGGGCTCCACCATACAATCATGAGTCACGAGCTCATTATACGCTTGAGTTTTAAGAACACTCAATTAACCGCACTCTTTCTTACTGTATATTATCGCCTAAGGTATCATTTACCTAAGATTTATAACCTCTAGCTCTGATACCAACTGTAATAACCCCGGAATTCGACCCATTTAATTACCTTAACTTTCATATTTATGAAACATTATTTTCATTACGTCCAAATTTCGGTCCGTTAATAAATCTTTCATCACCTAAATTGATCCATTATTTAATATTAATATCATCAATTACCAAATTTTCGGTTTAATTTTTTTTTTCTCAACTTAATCATTATATTCAAATATGTGGATCTTTAAATTCGACTGTAACGACCCCGAAATTCGACCCATTTAATTACCTTAACTTTCATATTTATGAAACATTATTTTCATTACGTCCAAATTTCGGTCGTTTAATAAATCTTTCATCACCTAAATTGATCAATTATTTAATATTAATATCATCAATTACCAAATTTTCGGTATAAATTTTTTTTTCTCAACTTAATCATTGTATTCAAATATGTGGATCTTTAAATTCTTACATCTGGATCCTAGTCCCTGGATCGCAACCTTAACTTTTTCTTTTTTTTACATGTATCATAAAACTCACATTCAAAATCTAATATGATTTATTTTCATACAAATATTCCTTCTTGCATCATTTATAATTAACCATATAATACCTTCTATCATAATAATTATCTGGAACATTCACAGTTCACCATTTAATTCTGCTCATCCTATCCAGATCTAATACATGACATATCAACGTAAAACTAGCAAATGTAGTCACCTTGAATCATAATATTAAAAATATAACAAATACGTTCACCACTTCTTAGGTTATCCGTCTCTATATAATCCGTTATTCTTGAAATTCATTTCTTTCCTGCAAAAATGTTTATTAAGCAAGTAATGAGCACAACGGCTCAACAAGTTCAACAGTTTATGCTTCACGTAGCACATGGTTTAACATGCTCTGTGTGTGTCATGCATTACGTGTTGTGCTTCTACTTAAGTCATATATCTCATATATATATTCATATCGTTGCACAAAGCACACATTGTGGTCATATTAATCACGTTTCACATAGCAAATAAATTTGTATGCATTTAGAACAAGAATTACATATTATAACAGTCCAACATTTAACATAGAAGGGACTGAGGAACTTGCCTGGCGTCCAGTTATTTAAATTGTTAGCTCAAACCCTTAACTCGATCAACCTATGATCATAAAATAATCAAATAATAATTATTTATCTCCTTATGATATTAATTTACTTAATTAATATCATCTCTGGGCCAATTATTAATTTATATAGTTAATTATATTAACCTCGTTCCTTAACAAATTAATTTAACTTGATATTAAATACATTCCCTGTGGACAACCTGGCTCACCGGATAAAATTTAGCATTTTCGGTTGTCCGAAAATTTTATTTAACCATTTTCTAAATGGTAACCTTATTAGATTAATATTTAAACATTTAAATATTAATCCCCAATATTTAACATTTTTACAAAAATATTAAATTTAATGCCCAAACTTCATTTCTATATTTTTAGTATTTTTCTATAATTTTCTATGATTTTTAAACAATTTTTAAACATTTATTTCATTAAAAATCACTTATGGGGCATTTTGGTAATTTCCGCGCCCTTAGAGACATATTCGGTATTTTTCGGAAAGCCCAGGGGCATTTTAGTAATTTTCTGTGCGTCAAGGGACAAGCTCGGTGTTACTGGAAAAGCCCGGGGGCAAAACCGTAACTTCACGCGTTCTGTCGGCCGCGCATTGCGCGCAACCCACTATTACCGACGCCAAACGACGTCGTTTCCCTCGCCGGTTTTTGGCCTCCGCGCATTGCGCGGCTCTGGCTCTCCGCGTGCCCGAAACGCCGTCATTTCGAGCCGCGTTACTGGAAAAAAAATTGGGTCGCGCCATGCGCGGGCACCCCTTCTTCTTCCTTCAGTGTTCTACTGTGAACAGTGTACCATCTTTTCAATAATTTCACCATTTTTGCTCCAAAAATTCACAATAAACTACTCCAAAAATCACATAATTCATACATATACATCTATAAATTATTTAGAATAATTATTCTAATTATTTTCTAATTTTCACAAAATTATTTTTATCCCCATAATTGCTAAATAAAACACAATAAATATAATTTATACCTTCCATGAATCCTTGAAGCTTGATTCTTCCTTGTATGGCACCAACTATTTCCTCTCTCATGGTGGTGCACGGTGACTACGGTGGTGGTGTCGGGTGGAGAGAAAATGGAGAAGAAATGCTATCATTTCCTTTTATTTTCTCTTTTCTTTCTTATTCTTTTTCTTGCCTTTTTATAACCAACAAAATAACCCACTTTGAAATAATTAAATTTCCACCGCCTTAGCCACGTAGCAACTTAGAAGTTTCCGGAAATTTCATGCAAAATTTAAAATTTTAAAGCATTACATAATTATTTCGTGTAATAAATATTTAATATAATATATATAAAATATTTATTTTAATTCACTAAAAATCATAACATGATTTATAAGTAATATTAATACCTTTTTCGGTATTTTATTTGACAAATTTTGTACATGCATAATAACATGCATGTAATTAAATGAGGTAATTTATACCTCCAAAAATCATAAAATAATTCATAGGACATATAAAAATTATTTTTTTATAATTTTTCACTCCGTTACTTGGACAACATGTTACATTAACATGTTCACGTTTTCGAAATATTATTTTTCATAAAGGTCATAATAATTCCATTATACATAAATATAATTTTTAATAACTTAAAACATTCATTTTTCTTATTTATTATTCAATTCCTTTAATATTTACAATAATTTCTTTATATATATAAATTATATAATTTAATATTATATAATTTATATATATACATTCTCCTTTCTTAATTAATTTCTTAAATTCCTCCATAATTATCAATTAATCAATAATTTTACATTTATTAACTTTCTCATTATTTTAATTCTCTTATATAAACTATATAATTTATCCTTATATAATTTATATAATTATAATTTCCTTTAAACATCACTTTAATTTTCTTATATAAATTATATAATTTATTATTATATAATTTATATAATTACATTTCTTCTCAATAAATTTCTAAATTTTCACCATAATTCTTACTTAAATCAAAAATCAATAATTACAATTTTATTAACTTCCTCATTCACTTTTCATTTAAAATTGGATTAATTTAATTATTAATCCTTTTACTTCCATAATTAATAATATTTATAATAACCACAATTAAACATAACACATATATATACAAATGTATATATATATTAATATCTAATGACATTATTTAAATAATAATTCCTGTACCTTCACAATAATTTTATTGTACCTTTACATATAATTTCTTTTATTTTTCATAAATTGTTTTTAAACAATTTATTTACTTTTCAATTAATTTAAATCAACATCAATTATCACCATTTCTATACTGATTTAATTTTATCAATTAAATCCCTTCACATACCTTAAATCACATAATATAATAATTAATTTAAACAACCTTGATAATTTTATCAATTAAATTCTCATTTAATATTATTAAAGAAATCCTGGAAATTCGGATCCTCACATTCTTCCCCCCTTAACAGGATTCCGTCCTCGGAATCATAATTGCCGTAATAATCATACGTATTTTATTTATAGTATCTTGTAATACCTTTTATCTTGATGAATAACAATTAATTCCATAATAATCATATTTTACTTCTTTAATATCCGTAACCTACAGGAATAATACCATAATTGTCATAACTGTCGGAATATTCCATTCTTATTTCAATTCATAATTCCTTTGTAATATTGCATTTCACAATTTTCTAAAATTTTATTAATAATACTTTAATTCATTTCTTGATATACTTATCAAGATTGTTTTTCATTCTCAGAAAAATGTCATTTCTTTAATCATACGTAACCTTACTCAATCTACTTATTTCATACTTTGCACATTCATCCTCCTCTTCTTAATTCATATAAATCTTCTTCACATTTCATAATTCATTTCTTAATACCTTTATCATTCAACACTATGTTTTAAATACCAACCGTTACTTAATACATCATAATCCTTATTTGGAAATTATTTCAAAAATCCTGGGTGTCACATTCACCCCTCCTTCATAAAATTTCGTCCTCGAAATTTCTATGTACTCATACTTCACAATTTCTTTACATTTATTCCACATATCTTTATTTTCTTCCTTTCTCGTAGTCATTGTACATTACAATTTTCTAATCCATCACATTTCATACTTTCTCTACTTCACAATTATTGTTTTCATTATCACTCACATTTAAATAATACTACCCCATCTCACCATCCAATCTTCATAAGAGTAGAGGAAAATAAAACTTTTCGTAGTATGCTGAATGAACTTTTATCCCGGTTAACAGTATTTCACTCCCAGAGTACCTCATATTGAAACCTACTAAAACAATGAACTTTCATAATATTCTGAATATGATCCCGGTTTACAGTACTTCGCTCCCCGAGTACTTCATACTGCAAACCCTAACAGTGGATTAGTCTGTCATTAAATGATGGATGTTTCACCATACTGTGTTTCTTATGTCAGGTGACCATTCGATCAACCTGCAACATTCTTAATCTTTTTGTTCATCTCAGCCTTAGAATTCATTCAAAAGAAATTTGTTTAGTTATAACTTTCAAAGAATACGAAGTCAATAAATATATTTCAAAACTTGTCTAGCTGAATCAAATAGCTTAGACTTATATTTCTTCAACGATTATCTAGCTAGATCAATTAGCATAGACTTACTTTTAACAATTTATAATTCGCAGAAATTTTTAAAACATTAATCATGTCAAAACTTTTCAAAACGTCTGGCCGAGTCAAATGGCATTGACTTATAGCTTTGACATACTGTTATAAATCAAAATCATTTATGACTTCATGTTACCGCATTATTTTGACAGTCCGTTGAGAATTCCGTCGTTAATAATTCCTACACCATAAACCATACTTTATGGTGTTGAATCATCTTATAACGAAATAGTACCGCACCGTCTCAACAACACGTTGAGCATTCCGTCATTCATCACATCTGCACCGGGCTAAAAGGTGCATGGATGATTCTTTTAAAATATATTTTGATGTGAAAAATACTTTTGTCTAGCCGAAACAAGTAACATAGACACTTTGTAGATCGCTTAAAAATTTCATTTATATTTTTCAAAGCATACACATGCCAAACCAACTTGAAGCCAAATTTTTTGAAATCTAGCAAAGCTAGAAGAGTGGGAATATCCTAAATTCCCTAACATTCACCTTCAGTTTCTTTACTTAATTAATAAATTTATTGCTAGGACTACTATTACCATTATACAAAAATTTTCTAACTACTCCAACATTTCTATACCCCCGTATAGTTCATCAAACTTACCACACATTATGAGTCCAGGAACTTACTATAAGAATATGAGTTTTAAAGCTTGTCCTAGCAATACGTAGTCTGAGAATATATCAAAGACTGTCCATATGCTGAGGGGCTCAAAACATACCATACCAATATGAGTCATGGACTTACCATATGCATGAGTTTTAAAAACTCGTGCCTAAACTTAATATTATTTACCTGTCAAAACCGCTAGCGCGACTCTAACATTTCAATGATTATCACATAGTACGGAGTAAACACAAGTCCTCCGCCCATACAAAGGATTGTGCAACTCAGTCACCACATGAGTCCTCAATTGAAATTTCGTACCCAAACTTCCAGCCCCCTTATCATAACCTTTCTATCATTCATGTCTCATCATTCTCTGAGTTCTTCTTGTACTATTTCATAGTACCATATCTATTTTGGACCATTAACAGGTCTTTCTATTAGTTCACATTCTCACTTGATCCCATCATAACCTTGCTTTACAATCCATTCCTTATTCATTTTCCTTATCTCATGATCGTATCGTAGTACGATCCTCTCGCTGTTCTTGATCATATTATTATGATCTTTCCCTATACGTTTTGGATTACCTTGTCATCTTTATTGCTTAAATCAGATGTCCCCTGATTATCTTTGAGATTCATCTTTGAATCATTTCAAATATTCTTTTTGAACCTATGAATTTTCTCAATTCCTTATCTTCATTCAAATCTTTCTTAACATCTTTATCTCTTCCTTATAATCTTATCTCTTTCATGTTTCCTTTACTTTAGCCACTATCTGAGATCTGTATTTCTTAACTTACATCTTTCTCAAATTATATCTGTTCATTCTAATCCTCCCATGTTCATCAAATTGATCACGTATTTGGGCTCAGGAACTTACCATAATCATATGGTTGAGGAGCTTGTCCTAGTCAGGCCTTAGTCGCCCATTCGCTAAAGGGGCTCCACCATACAATCATGAGTCACGAGCTCATTATACGCTTGAGTTTTAAGAACACTCAATTAACCGCACTCTTTCTTACTGTATATTATCGCCTAAGGTATCATTTACCTAAGATTTATAACCTCTAGCTCTGATACCAACTGTAATAACCCCGGAATTCGACCCATTTAATTACCTTAACTTTCATATTTATGAAACATTATTTTCATTACGTCCAAATTTCGGTCCGTTAATAAATCTTTCATCACCTAAATTGATCCATTATTTAATATTAATATCATCAATTACCAAATTTTCGGTTTAATTTTTTTTTTCTCAACTTAATCATTATATTCAAATATGTGGATCTTTAAATTCGACTGTAACGACCCCGAAATTCGACCCATTTAATTACCTTAACTTTCATATTTATGAAACATTATTTTCATTACGTCCAAATTTCGGTCGTTTAATAAATCTTTCATCACCTAAATTGATCAATTATTTAATATTAATATCATCAATTACCAAATTTTCGGTATAAATTTTTTTTTCTCAACTTAATCATTGTATTCAAATATGTGGATCTTTAAATTCTTACATCTGGATCCTAGTCCCTGGATCGCAACCTTAACTTTTTCTTTTTTTTACATGTATCATAAAACTCACATTCAAAATCTAATATGATTTATTTTCATACAAATATTCCTTCTTGCATCATTTATAATTAACCATATAATACCTTCTATCATAATAATTATCTGGAACATTCACAGTTCACCATTTAATTCTGCTCATCCTATCCAGATCTAATACATGACATATCAACGTAAAACTAGCAAATGTAGTCACCTTGAATCATAATATTAAAAATATAACAAATACGTTCACCACTTCTTAGGTTATCCGTCTCTATATAATCCGTTATTCTTGAAATTCATTTCTTTCCTGCAAAAATGTTTATTAAGCAAGTAATGAGCACAACGGCTCAACAAGTTCAACAGTTTATGCTTCACGTAGCACATGGTTTAACATGCTCTGTGTGTGTCATGCATTACGTGTTGTGCTTCTACTTAAGTCATATATCTCATATATATATTCATATCGTTGCACAAAGCACACATTGTGGTCATATTAATCACGTTTCACATAGCAAATAAATTTGTATGCATTTAGAACAAGAATTACATATTATAACAGTCCAACATTTAACATAGAAGGGACTGAGGAACTTGCCTGGCGTCCAGTTATTTAAATTGTTAGCTCAAACCCTTAACTCGATCAACCTATGATCATAAAATAATCAAATAATAATTATTTATCTCCTTATGATATTAATTTACTTAATTAATATCATCTCTGGGCCAATTATTAATTTATATAGTTAATTATATTAACCTCGTTCCTTAACAAATTAATTTAACTTGATATTAAATACATTCCCTGTGGACAACCTGGCTCACCGGATAAAATTTAGCATTTTCGGTTGTCCGAAAATTTTATTTAACCATTTTCTAAATGGTAACCTTATTAGATTAATATTTAAACATTTAAATATTAATCCCCAATATTTAACATTTTTACAAAAATATTAAATTTAATGCCCAAACTTCATTTCTATATTTTTAGTATTTTTCTATAATTTTCTATGATTTTTAAACAATTTTTAAACATTTATTTCATTAAAAATCACTTATGGGGCATTTTGGTAATTTCCGCGCCCTTAGAGACATATTCGGTATTTTTCGGAAAGCCCAGGGGCATTTTAGTAATTTTCTGTGCGTCAAGGGACAAGCTCGGTGTTACTGGAAAAGCCCGGGGGCAAAACCGTAACTTCACGCGTTCTGTCGGCCGCGCATTGCGCGCAACCCACTATTACCGACGCCAAACGACGTCGTTTCCCTCGCCGGTTTTTGGCCTCCGCGCATTGCGCGGCTCTGGCTCTCCGCGTGCCCGAAACGCCGTCATTTCGAGCCGCGTTACTGAAAAAAAAATTGGGTCGCGCCATGCGCGGGCACCCCTTCTTCTTCCTTCAGTGTTCTACTGTGAACAGTGTACCATCTTTTCAATAATTTCACCATTTTTGCTCCAAAAATTCACAATAAACTACTCCAAAAATCACATAATTCATACATATACATCTATAAATTATTTAGAATAATTATTCTAATTATTTTCTAATTTTCACAAAATTATTTTTATCCCCATAATTGCTAAATAAAACACAATAAATATAATTTATACCTTCCATGAATCCTTGAAGCTTGATTCTTCCTTGTATGGCACCAACTATTTCCTCTCTCATGGTGGTGCACGGTGACTACGGTGGTGGTGTCGGGTGGAGAGAAAATGGAGAAGAAATGCTATCATTTCCTTTTATTTTCTCTTTTCTTTCTTATTCTTTTTCTTGCCTTTTTATAACCAACAAAATAACCCACTTTGAAATAATTAAATTTCCACCGCCTTAGCCACGTAGCAACTTAGAAGTTTCCGAAAATTTCATGCAAAATTTAAAATTTTAAAGCATTACATAATTATTTCGTGTAATAAATATTTAATATAATATATATAAAATATTTATTTTAATTCACTAAAAATCATAACATGATTTATAAGTAATATTAATACCTTTTTCGGTATTTTATTTGACAAATTTTGTACATGCATAATAACATGCATGTAATTAAATGAGGTAATTTATACCTCCAAAAATCATAAAATAATTCATAGGACATATAAAAATTATTTTTTTATAATTTTTCACTCCGTTACTTGGACAACATGTTACATTAACATGTTCACGTTTTCGAAATATTATTTTTCATAAAGGTCATAATAATTCCATTATACATAAATATAATTTTTAATAACTTAAAACATTCATTTTTCTTATTTATTATTCAATTCCTTTAATATTTACAATAATTTCTTTATATATATAAATTATATAATTTAATATTATATAATTTATATATATACATTCTCCTTTCTTAATTAATTTCTTAAATTCCTCCATAATTATCAATTAATCAATAATTTTACATTTATTAACTTTCTCATTATTTTAATTCTCTTATATAAACTATATAATTTATCCTTATATAATTTATATAATTATAATTTCCTTTAAACATCACTTTAATTTTCTTATATAAATTATATAATTTATTATTATATAATTTATATAATTACATTTCTTCTCAATAAATTTCTAAATTTTCACCATAATTCTTACTTAAATCAAAAATCAATAATTACAATTTTATTAACTTCCTCATTCACTTTTCATTTAAAATTGGATTAATTTAATTATTAATCCTTTTACTTCCATAATTAATAATATTTATAATAACCACAATTAAACATAACACATATATATACAAATGTATATATATATTAATATCTAATGACATTATTTAAATAATAATTCCTGTACCTTCACAATAATTTTATTGTACCTTTACATATAATTTCTTTTATTTTTCATAAATTGTTTTTAAACAATTTATTTACTTTTCAATTAATTTAAATCAACATCAATTATCACCATTTCTATACTGATTTAATTTTATCAATTAAATCCCTTCACATACCTTAAATCACATAATATAATAATTAATTTAAACAACCTTGATAATTTTATCAATTAAATTCTCATTTAATATTATTAAAGAAATCCTGGAAATTCGGATCCTCACATTCTTCCCCCCTTAACAGGATTCCGTCCTCGGAATCATAATTGCCGTAATAATCATACGTATTTTATTTATAGTATCTTGTAATACCTTTTATCTTGATGAATAACAATTAATTCCATAATAATCATATTTTACTTCTTTAATATCCGTAACCTACAGGAATAATACCATAATTGTCATAACTGTCGGAATATTCCATTCTTATTTCAATTCATAATTCCTTTGTAATATTGCATTTCACAATTTTCTAAAATTTTATTAATAATACTTTAATTCATTTCTTGATATACTTATCAAGATTGTTTTTCATTCTCAGAAAAATGTCATTTCTTTAATCATACGTAACCTTACTCAATCTACTTATTTCATACTTTGCACATTCATCCTCCTCTTCTTAATTCATATAAATCTTCTTCACATTTCATAATTCATTTCTTAATACCTTTATCATTCAACACTATGTTTTAAATACCAACCGTTACTTAATACATCATAATCCTTATTTGGAAATTATTTCAAAAATCCTGGGTGTCACATTCACCCCTCCTTCATAAAATTTCGTCCTCGAAATTTCTATGTACTCATACTTCACAATTTCTTTACATTTATTCCACATATCTTTATTTTCTTCCTTTCTCGTAGTCATTGTACATTACAATTTTCTAATCCATCACATTTCATACTTTCTCTACTTCACAATTATTGTTTTCATTATCACTCACATTTAAATAATACTACCCCATCTCACCATCCAATCTTCATAAGAGTAGAGGAAAATAAAACTTTTCGTAGTATGCTGAATGAACTTTTATCCCGGTTAACAGTATTTCACTCCCAGAGTACCTCATATTGCAACCTACTAAAACAATGAACTTTCATAATATTCTGAATATGATCCCGGTTTACAGTACTTCGCTCCCCGAGTACTTCATACTGCAAACCCTAACAGTGGATTAGTCTGTCATTAAATGATGGATGTTTCACCATACTGTGTTTCTTATGTCAGGTGACCATTCGATCAACCTGCAACATTCTTAATCTTTTTGTTCATCTCAGCCTTAGAATTCATTCAAAAGAAATTTGTTTAGTTATAACTTTCAAAGAATACGAAGTCAATAAATATATTTCAAAACTTGTCTAGCTGAATCAAATAGCTTAGACTTATATTTCTTCAACGATTATCTAGCTAGATCAATTAGCATAGACTTACTTTTAACAATTTATAATTCGCAGAAATTTTTAAAACATTAATCATGTCAAAACTTTTCAAAACGTCTGGCCGATTCAAATGGCATTGACTTATAGCTTTGACATACTGTTATAAATCAAAATCATTTATGACTTCATGTTACCGCATTATTTTGACAGTCCGTTGAGAATTCCGTCGTTAATAATTCCTACACCATAAACCATACTTTATGGTGTTGAATCATCTTATAACGAAATAGTACCGCACCGTCTCAACAACACGTTGAGCATTCCGTCATTCATCACATCTGCACCGGGCTAAAAGGTGCATGGATGATTCTTTTAAAATATATTTTGATGTTAAAAATATTTTTGTCTAGCCGAAACAAGTAACATAGACACTTTGTAGATCGCTTAAAAATTTCATTTATATTTTTCAAAGCATACACATGCCAAACCAACTTGAAGCCAAATTTTTTGAAATCTAGCAAAGCTAGAAGAGTGGGAATATCCTAAATTCCCTAACATTCACCTTCAGTTTCTTTACTTAATTAATAAATTTATTGCTAGGACTACTATTACCATTATACAAAAATTTTCTAACTACTCCAACATTTCTATACCCCCGTATAGTTCATCAAACTTACCACACATTATGAGTCCAGGAACTTACTATAAGAATATGAGTTTTAAAGCTTGTCCTAGCAATACGTAGTCTGAGAATATATCAAAGACTGTCCATATGCTGAGGGGCTCAAAACATACCATACCAATATGAGTCATGGACTTACCATATGCATGAGTTTTAAAAACTCGTGCCTAAACTTAATATTCTTTACCTGTCAAAACCGCTAGCGCGACTCTAACATTTCAATGATTATCACATAGTACGGAGTAAACACAAGTCCTCCGCCCATACAAAGGATTGTGCAACTCAGTCACCACATGAGTCCTCAATTGAAATTTCGTACCCAAACTTCCAGCCCCCTTATCATAACCTTTCTATCATTCATGTCTCATCATTCTCTGAGTTCTTCTTGTACTATTTCATAGTACCATATCTATTTTGGACCATTAACAGGTCTTTCTATTAGTTCACATTCTCACTTGATCCCATCATAACCTTGCTTTACAATCCATTCCTTATTCATTTTCCTTATCTCATGATCGTATCGTAGTACGATCCTCTCGCTGTTCTTGATCATATTATTATGATCTTTCCCTATACGTTTTGGATTACCTTGTCATCTTTATTGCTTAAATCAGATGTCCCCTGATTATCTTTGAGATTCATCTTTGAATCATTTCAAATATTCTTTTTGAACCTATGAATTTTCTCAATTCCTTATCTTCATTCAAATCTTTCTTAACATCTTTATCTCTTCCTTATAATCTTATCTCTTTCATGTTTCCTTTACTTTAGCCACTATCTGAGATCTGTATTTCTTAACTTACATCTTTCTCAAATTATATCTGTTCATTCTAATCCTCCCATGTTCATCAAATTGATCACGTATTTGGGCTCAGGAACTTACCATAATCATATGGTTGAGGAGCTTGTCCTAGTCAGGCCTTAGTCGCCCATTCGCTAAAGGGGCTCCACCATACAATCATGAGTCACGAGCTCATTATACGCTTGAGTTTTAAGAACACTCAATTAACCGCACTCTTTCTTACTGTATATTATCGCCTAAGGTATCATTTACCTAAGGTTTATAACCTCTAGCTCTGATACCAACTGTAATAACCCCGGAATTCGACCCATTTAATTACCTTAACTTTCATATTTATGAAACATTATTTTCATTACGTCCAAATTTCGGTCCGTTAATAAATCTTTCATCACCTAAATTGATCCATTATTTAATATTAATATCATCAATTACCAAATTTTCGGTTTAATTTTTTTTTTCTCAACTTAATCATTATATTCAAATATGTGGATCTTTAAATTCGATTGTAACGACCCCGAAATTCGACCCATTTAATTACCTTAACTTTCATATTTATGAAACATTATTTTCATTACGTCCAAATTTCGGTCGTTTAATAAATCTTTCATCACCTAAATTGATCAATTATTTAATATTAATATCATCAATTACCAAATTTTCGGTATAAATTTTTTTTTCTCAACTTAATCATTGTATTCAAATATGTGGATATTTAAATTCTTACATCTGGATCCTAGTCCCTGGATCGCAACCTTAACTTTTTCTTTTTTTTACATGTATCATAAAACTCACATTCAAAATCTAATATGTTTTATTTTCATACAAATATTCCTTCTTGCATCATTTATAATTAACCATATAATACCTTCTATCATAATAATTATCTGGAACATTCACAGTTCACCATTTAATTCTGCTCATCCTATCCAGATCTAATACATGACATATCAACGTAAAACTAGCAAATGTAGTCACCTTGAATCATAATATTAAAAATATAACAAATACGTTCACCACTTCTTAGGTTATCCGTCTCTATATAATCCGTTATTCTTGAAATTCATTTCTTTCCTGCAAAAATGTTTATTAAGCAAGTAATGAGCACAACGGCTCAACAAGTTCAACAGTTTATGCTTCACGTAGCACATGGTTTAACATGCTCTGTGTGTGTCATGCATTACGTGTTGTGCTTCTACTTAAGTCATATATCTCATATATATATTCATATCGTTGCACAAAGCACACATTGTGGTCATATTAATCACGTTTCACATAGCAAATAAATTTGTATGCATTTAGAACAAGAATTACATATTATAACAGTCCAACATTTAACATAGAAGGGACTGAGGAACTTGCCTGGCGTCCAGTTATTTAAATTGTTAGCTCAAACCCTTAACTCGATCAACCTATGATCATAAAATAATCAAATAATAATTATTTATCTCCTTATGATATTAATTTACTTAATTAATATCATCTCTGGGCCAATTATTAATTTATATAGTTAATTATATTAACCTCGTTCCTTAACAAATTAATTTAACTTGATATTAAATACATTCCCTGTGGACAACCTGGCTCACCGGATAAAATTTAGCATTTTCGGTTGTCCGAAAATTTTATTTAACCATTTTCTAAATGGTAACCTTATTAGATTAATATTTAAACATTTAAATATTAATCCCCAATATTTAACATTTTTAAAAAAATATTAAATTTAATGCCCAAACTTCATTTCTATATTTTTAGTATTTTTCTATAATTTTCTATGATTTTTAAACAATTTTTAAACATTTATTTCATTAAAAATCACTTATGGGGCATTTTGGTAATTTCCGCGCCCTTAGAGACATATTCGGTATTTTTCGAAAAGCCCAGGGGCATTTTAGTAATTTTCTGTGCGTCAAGGGACAAGCTCGGTGTTACTGGAAAAGCCCGGGGTCAAAACCGTAACTTCACGCGTTCTGTCGGCCGCGCATTGCGCGCAACCCACTATTACCGACGCCAAACGACGTCGTTTCCCTCGCCGGTTTTTGGCCTCCGCGCATTGCGCGGCTCTGGCTCTCCGCGTGCCCGAAACGCCGTCATTTCGAGCCGCGTTACTGAAAAAAAAATTGGGTCGCGCCATGCGCGGGCACCCCTTCTTCTTCCTTCAGTGTTCTACTGTGAACAGTGTACCATCTTTTCAATAATTTCACCATTTTTGCTCCAAAAATTCACAATAAACTACTCCAAAAATCACATAATTCATACATATACATCTATAAATTATTTAGAATAATTATTCTAATTATTTTCTAATTTTCACAAAATTATTTTTATCCCCATAATTGCTAAATAAAACACAATAAATATAATTTATACCTTCCATGAATCCTTGAAGCTTGATTCTTCCTTGTATGGCACCAACTATTTCCTCTCTCATGGTGGTGCACGGTGACTACGGTGGTGGTGTCGGGTGGAGAGAAAATGGAGAAGAAATGCTATCATTTCCTTTTATTTTCTCTTTTCTTTCTTATTCTTTTTCTTGCCTTTTTATAACCAACAAAATAACCCACTTTGAAATAATTAAATTTCCACCGCCTTAGCCACGTAGCAACTTAGAAGTTTCCGGAAATTTCATGCAAAATTTAAAATTTTAAAGCATTACATAATTATTTCGTGTAATAAATATTTAATATAATATATATAAAATATTTATTTTAATTCACTAAAAATCATAACATGATTTATAAGTAATATTAATACCTTTTTCGGTATTTTATTTGACAAATTTTGTACATGCATAATGACATGCATGTAATTAAATGAGGTAATTTATACCTCCAAAATCATAAAATAATTCATAGGACATATAAAAATTATTTTTTTATAATTTTTCACTCCGTTACTTGGACAACATGTTACATTAACATGTTCACGTTTTCGAAATATTATTTTTCATAAAGGTCATAATAATTCCATTATACATAAATATAATTTTTAATAACTTAAAACATTCCTTTTTCTTATTTATTATTCAATTCCTTTAATATTTACAATAATTTCTTTATATATATAAATTATATAATTTAATATTATATAATTTATATATATACATTCTCCTTTCTTAATTAATTTCTTAAATTCCTCCATAATTATCAATTAATCAATAATTTTACATTTATTAACTCTCTCATTATTTTAATTCTCTTATATAAACTATATAATTTATCCTTATATAATTTATATAATTATAATTTCCTTTAAACATCACTTTAATTTTCTTATATAAATTATATAATTTATTATTATATAATTTATATAATTACATTTCTTCTCAATAAATTTCTAAATTTTCACTATAATTCTTACTTAAATCAAAAATCAATAATTACAATTTTATTAACTTCCTCATTCACTTTTCATTTAAAATTGGATTAATTTAATTATTAATCCTTTTACTTCCATAATTAATAATATTTATAATAACCACAATTAAATATAACACATATATATACAAATGTATATATATATATATTCATATCTAATGACATTATTTAAATAATAATTCCTGTACCTTCACAATAATTTTATTGTACCTTTACATATAATTTCTTTTATTTTTCATAAATTGTTTTTAAACAATTTATTTACTTTTCAATTAATTTAAATCAACATCAATTATCACCATTTCTATACTGATTTAATTTTATCAATTAAATCCCTTCACATACCTTAAATCACATAATATAATAATTAATTTAGACAACCTTGATAATTTTATCAATTAAATTCTCATTTAATATTATTAAAGAAATCCTGGAAATTCGGATCCTCGCAGGGTTGACCCTCTGCTGCAGTAATTTTTTTATTCCTCTAAAGGTGTTTGCTTTTTATATATTTTAATTTTTTGACATTTAATGTTCAATTTTTTTGGAGATTAAATGTTAAAATTAGCTGATATAAGGAAGGGAAAGCGAATTTATACACCTGAGTTTATATGTTAAATTTTTTATTATAGTTTTGGGTATGGAATGATGGTTGTTTTGGTGATTTGGATATTTATTGAAGATTGTACGTTTTGTACACATGTTTATATTTTTCTGGATATTTACTTTTTAAAGGAAACTCTGTCAAATTTTTTTGAAATTAGTTGCAACTAGCTTAATGTTTTGGTGATTGGATATGTGTTGATGATCGTGTATGTATTAATTATTGCAAAGAGTTCTTAGGTAATGTATTATTTTTCGAATTTTAATTTAATTTTTTGTTTCGTCGTGTCTTCAGGCACGGGCAATTACTAGTAATTATATAGTTAAGGGTATATAAACACTTAGAAAATATTATCATCACTTGATACTATTTTAATCACATCAAACCTATATTAATTATTTAATATAATTCAAACTCTTATATAATATTATTAATAATCTAATAATATTTAATTAGTCTTATAATATTATTAATCATTTAATAATATTTTATTAACCTTCTAATATTATTAATTATTTAATAATATTTTATTTACCGAATAATATTATTAATCATTTAATAATATTTTATTACTTTATAATATTATTAATCATTTAATAATATTTTATTAGCTTATTGATATTATTAATTATTTAATAATATTTTATTCATTATGTAATATTACTAATCATTTAATAATATTTTATACATATTCTAATATTATTAATCATTTAATTATATATTAATTATTATCTAATATTATTAATCATTTAATAATATTTTATTCATTATCTAATATTATTAATCATTTAATAATATTTTATTCATATTCTAATATTATTAACCATTTGATAATAATTTATTCATTTTCTAATATTATTAATTATTTAATAATACTTTATTGAATTTATAATATTATTAATTCTTTAATAATATTTTATTCATTTTATTAATTTATTTATATTATTAATTTTTTAATAATTTTTATCCTCTTTTACACTAATTGGGAAAGAACTAGCACGATTTGTTTGAAACTAAATCCAAGTGAAAATAAATCGACCAATCAGAAGAAAGGTGATGTAAGCGATGATGTAAGCGATAGGGTGCAAAGTGTAATAAGCCAGGGTAAAAATGCGATTAATGAAACTTGGTTTTTCTATAAATAGGAAACTAACCTCTTCATTTTTCTCATCATTTTCCAAAGCAAAAATTTAAGTATCAAAGCTATACATATATTGAGAGAGAGTTCTAGTGAGTTACTACCTTGGAAATTACAAAGAAATAATTAAAACTTGCAAACACCAAATGTACAATCTCTAATAGTTATTATGTTCGATTTTTCTTTCGTCTTTAATTTTTCAAAAGTTCAAGAACGCGAGTTGTAGTCATGTACGATTGTCGTTCTCTGTGTTCTTCATGTGTTCTTAAGCCTTTCTACATTTTGTAGTAGTTATAATGTCGAATTTTAATTCGTAGTTTAAAGCTCAATGAACATACGTCATTATCATGTACAGTTTATCCGTTCTTCATGTTCATCGTATGTTCTTGAGCATTTTTATAAATTTGTATAATTCAATTTACAAGCCGTTACAATGACCAAATTTTGTCAAATATAAAGTGTTATAATCACATATGTAAGCAGTCATCGACGGAACCAAGGGGTGCGAGGGGGGTCATTTGACCCCAGTATATATATATATATATATATATATATATATATATATATATATATATATATACATATGAAATGTTCATATAGGTATTTGGTCTAGTGGTATGATTCTTGTTTAAGGGGTGAGAGGTCTTGAGTTCAACTCTTGGAATGCTCTATATTATTCAATACTTGTTTTCTTACCATTTAATTCATTATTTTTTTTAGTTACAAATTCATAACTCCTAGGAATGTGTTCCTCTCTCTCTCTCTCTCTCCCCCACCAGAATTTAGAAGTTGAGTGATATTCAAGTTTAGAGCATATATATACACTTATTATTAATTCATGCACCCTCTTTAATTATGTCAATAATAAAATACAAAAACCATATATAGGTCACCGACCCCTCCAATGCATATTATAGCTCAAATACCTCTTAGGCTATTTAGGATTTTAAAATGTATTTTGAAAAATAATTAAGATCGAATTAAATATGTTAGTATAAAAGATTTATTAAGACTCCAATACATTAGATTTGATATTACATTTCTCTTGAGCATATATAATTGTAATTATGTTTCTTAAGATTTTTTATATTCTTATAATAACTTTTAAATAGCTTTTTTTTTCTCTTTATAATTTTTCAGGTTTTAAACATAATTTTGAAGTTATTATATTAAGATTAACATAACTAATATGGACGCCTTGTGTCATGTTTGGAGCAATAGCCAAATATAATGATATTTTGCCAATTCATGATATTGGATCATTCCAAAGTCTTTTGTTGACGAAGGAAGCCAAAGGATTTGCATATCAATTTTTTATATAAACAACCAGTTTGTTAGTTTGATTTTTGAAAGTTTTTTTTTTTTTTATTTATTACCAAAATAGGCTCATCTGTTTTTGAATGTGAAAGTAAAACTACTCCGATAACCATCATAATTGATTGAAACAAGAAGAAATATGACTTTTACATTGGCATATTGATTGATCGAGTTGGCTTTGATTTTAGTTGTTGCGACGGCTACTGTTGAAAGAGTATTATCTGCGATGAAAATTATTAAGACTGACTTGCGTAATAAAATAGGAGACAAGTGAATGAATTACAGTCTGGTAGTTTATATTGAGAAGGATATTTTTTCAACGATTAAAAACAAACAAATTTTGAGGCGTTCTCAAACTATGCAAACTCACAGGATACAGTTGCCTCCTTTCAGTCGTACAACCGAAAGAAGCACTCCAAACATTAATAAATACATTATTTTACTATTATATTTTGACCCCCCTCTAAAAACGTTCTGGTTCCGCCACTGTATGCAGTTATAATGCTCAAATTAGTTCAAGTATGAAATTCAAAAGCTCAAGAACATAAGTCGTTACCATGTACGATTTTTGTTCTTCGTGTGTTCTTGAGCAAAAATCATAATTTCCTACATAAGTAGGTTTACGATTTTGTAATTTAGTGTCATAAAGTTGTGAAACATGATGGCCTAGTAAATTCATTCTTGTGGCACCATGTTTTAACAAGTTAAACTAGAAATGATGAAACTTAGTTCTTCATGTTCTTCGATTCGTTCTTCGTGTTCTTGGGAAAAAGTCATAAATCGTACATAAGTAGGTTTATGATTTTGTTATTTTTATGTTATGAAGTGATATTGAGTGTTAGAACATGTTATCTTAGTAAATTAATGCTTGAGGTATCATGTTTTACCAATCGGATCAAAGAAAGATAAGTCCAGTATGCTAACAGATTTTTTTGCCAAAATTCGGAAATTTTAAATTCCTACTCTGCCTTAGTAACCTAAATGAAAGTTGTAGATAATGAAATTCTAAGCAATTTAGACTCAAGAATCACTCAAAAATGTTTCTGTATGACAAAGTTATGGTAGTTACCGAAACGGACGTTAAAGTTGAAAAATTAAGGGACTATTCGGGTGGAAGCACTTAAAATTAGGATTTTGAGTTTGTCACTTAACGAAATGATTCCACCAATATAAGTAGTCTAATTAATTTATTCTAAGACTTATTCAAAAGAAAATTTTGATAAACTAACGTTCGAGGATGCGTAACCATTCTTGTAGGCGTTTAACGATTTTCTGGGAAACCCTAAAATAGTTTCAAGGCAAGTTCTAAACCCTTATGTGTTATTTGTTATGTAATAGATGTTATGTGAAGTCTTTAGCTGATGGTTGTAAGCCTTCTAAATGTTATGTGTTATGTTTACGAGTAATGAACATGATTTATATACTTTGTCTGTTAATGTGATATAAATTGTTGGAACGTTAGTTATATGTGATATTAAATGGAGAATTATGTTCAGTCAAGGCATGTTAAAGTTTATATGAAAGCATAAACTGTGTATGTGTTATATGTTAGACTTGTTGAGCCGTCGTGCTCACTCTTACGAATAAAACCTTATTTGCAGATTAAAGATGAACGTTAAGAAGATCATGAATGTAAAGATGATGCGTAGATTAGGTTTTCATGTTTATTACTTGTATTTGTATAAGTCATAACGACTGTTGTAATATGAACAAAAAAATATTTAACCGAATATTAAATGAATGATATAAATTATTATCATCAGAATATTGTTATGTCTTTATTTCGATATAACCTAGAATTGTTAAAACTTAACATAGTATTGATAATGATCTATTTATCTGAACGAGGATCGGTAAATAACTTGTGAGTGTTGTACATCTGAGACAGGACTAAGCGATGTTGACTGGTCAAATCCATCGTTAAGGTTCCTCGGACCCAGGTATAACTCATTATTACTATTTTAAATGTCGGATAAGTAGGATTATTAATATGAAGAGACGTCACTATAAACAAATATGTTTCGAATGAGGGTTTAACTAGTTGGGTAATGTTTTGTACGGAAAGAGAATTTTGCACCGGACAAAGATACAACCATTTATCACGGATAAAGATGCAAACATTTATCACGGGTGAAAATACAAACATTCACCACGAGATTCTCTGTACCCAAGCGCCGTCCTAATGATTTAATGTCGTGGATGTTGGAACATGTAAAGTTATAGAATATTTAAATCTTAAGATAAAAATTAGACCGTTATATATGGTTTTATCCATTTATACGGATGAAATACAAGTTGATACTTATGAGACTGAGATCAAGTTAAGATCTAGGGAGAAAGTTAAGAATTTTTTTTTAATGCATAGTCTAAAATAAGACTAATTCAACCAATATGATTATGAGATCATTGGTTAAGTCGATAGATGTATGAAATTAACGCACAAAGTCCGCCGCAGGTAAAAGTGCGGGGGATTTTGGGGGCGTTATAGTTGGTATCAGAGCAGTGGATTATAGTTTTGAGGTAACAAGTACCTTGGAGTATAATCTGATGGATTAAGAAAAAATGGACTTGTGAAGAGTCCGTAGATAATTAAAATATATGTATAAATCTTATTAAATCTTAATACATAAAAATTATTATGTGAAAAGAATATAATGAATAAAGATAAACTCTTTACGAGGATATCTAAAGTTAATTGAACTCTCAATGAGTTCTCCAAGAAAGCAATAAGATAAAATAATCTTATTAGTTTTTATGTGAAACTGTTTCATAAAAATGAAATGGTGCGTATGGTACGTTATGTAATTATACCTAAGAAATGAGATGGGTAAACTCATGTAGAGATGTTAATGAGAAATTCATTTGGAGATACTTATTTGGAGATAATCAAAATTCGTTTAGAGATTGTAAGAATTAAGCTTATAATGAGTTGGAAATGATAAAGGAATGAATTCTGGAGAAAAAAAATCATGAGATAGTTAGAAAACGATTAGAGATTGCAATTGAAAACTCATATTAGTAAAACTGAGTAGAACGACTTTCTTGTATGAGAAAGAGTTTAATATGTTTTAGAGAACCGATCTAACTACATTGTTGGTATGAATGATTCATGGTCAGTGTTCTCAAAGCGGGTTACACACTGAATGAAATCATTTGAGGATAGTGTTGATGAGACGGGGACCTGATTCATTAGTTCTTGGGTGGTGGAATAACTAAGTTTGCTATATTGATAAGTAAATTAAAATCCTGTGTCAACTTTTCTTTGTATATATTCTGAGAAGGTGATTCTTCACTCATATGTATATTGATTAATTAGTAGTTATTACGTCACAACTATAGTTTTAAAAATATTTGTATGTTAGTTACTGAGCGAACAAACCCTTGTTATGGATGTGGGCTATGATTTGTTAGTCGAACCGACTTGTGAGATGCGGCTACGATTTGTCTATAAAGTGCGATATTGACAAAGAACCAATGTGCGCTGAGACATTTCAATCCCGTGTTAATAAGAAGGGGAACTAATATATTTGTTTGAATTTGGTTTAATACAACCAATCAGTTTACTATATTACTATATATTTGCAAAACTTGTGTTATGGTTAGAGAAAAATGGAAAAGATAAAGGATTGAGGGTATTTCAAAAATCTTCTAGCTATGCTAGATCTTCATGGTTATATTTGCACTTGGGTGCCTTTGAAAAGAATTGTTCACTAGTTGAACTGAAAAATTTTGTTAGCTATATCTATGCTAATTTTTCAAGCTAGATAGAGTTAAAATTAATGAATTTTATTATGAACACATAGTAAATGGTGTGGTTATGATCGAAGGTCATCGACACATTGTTGCAAAATATGGGTGTGATAAAAATCATAAAATTGATTTTCAAAATGGAAATTTTTTGGCTATGTTATTCTTGAGTCTATGCTAATTATTTTGGCTAGACGGATTTAATGTGAAGGATAAAAATGATTTATTCATCAACACCCCATTTAACCTGGTGTGAAGATGATACATGATAAGTAATCAACGCACTTTGCAAGGTGCGGTATAAAGTCATAAAATTGCTTTTTAAAAGTTTGAATGGTTTAAATATGAGTCAATGTCAATTGTTTCGGTTAGACATCTCTAGTTATGATAAAGAAACAGATGTACGATACCGGTAGACACAACATACCGCGTCTTTAAAGAAAATATGGTATAACAGACTAATAATCTAAAGTACAATGACAAGGTGTTCTCAATCTAAATTGATTATTACACAAGACAGGGTTTTCTCAATCTTAATTGGTTGCTACACTGTATAGTGTTTTTCAGTCCTAGTGACGGTTAAACAATTGTGGGTCGTTTAACATCCTTAGTATTTGAAAAAGGTCAAGGTCAAGGTCTTGTTTGTCTAATGTATAAGTTTGAAGAATCCTAAATAAAGGAAGAATATGACTGAAAATCTAGTTTGGTAAATGGTTTACAACCTAGGGCTATTAAAGGAAATGTGTAGAGATAAGTGAACATTGTTCAGACCTAATCAAAGTATTAGAGATTTAATGTGATTAAAAGATGGATTTAAAAATTTTATATTAAAGAGAAAATTGGAGATGATTATACTATCATTTTGAGGACGAAATTCTGATAAGGAGGAGAGAATGTAATATCCTGAATATTTATAGAACTTATAAATATGATATTAAATAACTAAAATTAATTATAAAGTTAATTTCGAGGACGAAATTTCAATAAGTTGGGGTGAATGTAATATCCCAAATATTTCATAATTGATCTGACAATATCTAATTAAGGTTGTCAATTCAAAACCTAAGAAGGATTACTTAAGCATACCTTAAGATATCTGAAAGATAAAATACGACCTGAAACTATGATCGTATATAATTAAGAGGTTCGATTCTTTAACTTAATTTGTGTTATGTGATTAGTAAAGCTTGAATTGAGCTTTTAAATGAGTTATGGGGATTATCTATATGTAGGATTTTGTATTTGGGTTTGAGTGGTTAACCTTAACACTTATTAAAAATCAGAAGTCAATTTAAGGCGAAAACCTAAATTTGGAAAAAAGTTAAACCCTAAACCCTAAACCCTATGGTCTAAACCCTAAAAAATAACCTAGGCTCTCGAGAAAAACGTGTAGGTCAAATTGACATTCCGCTTCAAGATTCAACATTCCCACGATTTGAAAACAAGTAACAATCAATAAAAGTTTTATCAAAAAATGTGTAAAAGCACTATTCATGAGGTGACGTTTTTCATTCGTTTGATCGTTTCTTTCATTTGTAGAACTTCTCGTATTTCACAACATAGTGTTAGTATGAGGTTTAGAAGTCAGGGAACCAATAAAATTTTATGGGAAAAAAGACGAAAATGCCACGATTTACGAGAAAAAATTTGTCATCTTTTTGAACGTTCTTTTCGACGTTTTGACTTTTTACATTTCACGATATAGTATTTATACGGGGAATAGATACCACGGAGCCACTGATATTTTTCCAAAAATAAAATGTAAAACGCTCTTCAAATGGAAACCTTTTCCATTTTTGAACATTTCGTTGATGGATACAGTGTTTGTATGCAACACCGATACGTAATAAGCAATGGAAGTTTTTCTTAAAAAGTGTGTTAGGAATAAGACGAAATAAGAAAAAGACAAAAAAAATATTGTTTTTTTGACTTTTTGGTCGTATAACCATTTTCTGAAAAATGGTCGCCAAAAACACTATTAACCGAAAAACGTGCTAAGTCTTTTGGACTTTTCAATTCACAGAATAGTGTTTATACCGAACAAAACTTAGTAATATTAAAATTTTAAATCAGTAGAAGTTAATCATTTAGTTGGAATACGAAGAATAATAAAAGAATACTATAATGTCTAATATGAGAATAATACGATGTATAATATCAGTAGAATACGAATATTATACAATGTACTATACGAGATTAATACGAGAATAATACGATATATAATACCAGTAAAATACAAATATTATATAATATATTATACGAAAGAAATACATATAAATACTAATGTATTATACTATTTAATTAATTAGTTGAAATCAAACTAGGTTATGTGTAACTAAGTTAGTGTAACCAAACTAGAGAAAACTAGCACGATTACACTAACTGGGAAAGAACTAGCACGATTTGTTTGGAACTAAATCCAAGTGAAAATGAATCGACCAATCAGAAGAAGGGTGATGGAAGCGATAATGTAAGTGCTACGGTGCAAAGTGTAATAAGCCGGGGTAAAAATGTGATTAATGAAACTTGGTTTTTCTATAAATAGGAAGCTAACCTCTTCATTTTTCTCATCATTTTCCAAAACAAAAATTTAAGTTTCAAAGCTATACATATATTGAGAGAGAGTTCGAGTGAGTTACTACCTTGGAAATTATAAACAAATAGTTAAAGCTTGCAAATATCAAAGGTACAATCTCTAGTAGTTATTATGTTTGATACTTCTTTCATCTTTAATTTTTCAAAAGCTCAAGAATGCGAGTCGTAGCCATATACGATTGTCGTTCTCTGTGTTCTTTATGTGTTCTTGAGCCTTTCTATATTTTGTAATAGTTATAATGTCGAATTTCAATTCGTAGTTTAAAGCTCAATGAACATACATCGTTACCATGTACGGTTTATCCATTCTTCGTGTTCTTCGTATGTTCTTGAGCATTTTTATAAATTTGTATAATTCAATTTATAAGCCGTTATAATGACCAAATTTTGTCAAATATAAAGTGTTCTAATCACATATGTAAGCAGTTATAATGATCAAATTATTTCAAGTATGAAATTCAAAAGCTCAAGAACATAAGTCGTTACTATGTACGATTTTTCATTTTTCGTGTTCTTCGTGTGTTCTTGAGCAAAAGTCATAATTTTTTACATAAGTGAGTTTATGATTTTGTAATTTAGTGTTATAAAGTTGTGAAACATGATGACCTAGTAAATTCATGCTTGTGGCACCATGTTTTAACAAGTTAAACCAAGAATGATGAAACTTAGTTCTTCATGTTCTTCTTGTTCTTTGATTCGTTATTCGTGTTCTTGAGAAAAAAATCATAAATCGTACATAAGTAGGTTTATGATTTTGTTATTTTTATGTTATGAAGTGATATTGAGTGTTATAACATGTTGTCTTAGCAAATTAATGCTTGAGGTATCATGTTTTACCAATCGGACCAAAGAAAGATAAGTCTAGTATGCTAACAGACTTTTTTGCCAAAATTCGGAAATTTTAAATTCCTAATCTGCCTTAGTAACCTAAATGAAAGTTGTATATCATGAAATTCTAAGCAATTTAGACTAAAGAATCACTCAAAAATGTTTCTGTATGACAAAGTTATGGTAGTTACCGAAACGGACGTTAAAGTTGAAAAATTAAGGGATCATTCAGGTGGAAGCACTTAAAATTAGGATTTTTAGTTTGTCACTTAACGAAATGATTCCACCAATATAAGTAGTCTAATTAATTTATTCTAAGACTTATTCAAAAGAAAATTTTGATAAACTAACGTTCGAGGATGCGTAACCATTCTTGTAGGCGTTTAACGATTTTCCGGAAAACCCTAAAATAGTTTCAAGGCAAGTTCTAAACCCTTATGTGTTATTTGTTATGTAATAGATGTTATGTGAAGTCTTTAGCTGATGGTTGAAAGTCTTCTAAATGTTATGTGTTATGTTTACGAGTTATGAACATGATTTATATACTTTGTCTATCAATGTGATATAAATTGTTGGAACATTAGTTATATGTGATATTAAATGGAGAATTATGTTCAGTCAAGGCATGTTAAAGTTTATATGAAAGCATAAACTGTGTATGTGTTGTATGTTAGACTTGTTGAGCCGTCGTGCTCACTCTTGCGAATAAAACTTTATTTGCAGATTAAAGATGAACGTTAAGAAGATCATGAACGTAAAGATGATGTGTAGATTAGATTTTCATATTTATTACTTGTATTTGTATAAGTCATAATGACTGTTGTAATATGAGCAAAAAAATATTTAACCGAATATTAAATGAATGATATAAATTATTATCATCAGAATGTTGTTATGTCTTTATTTTGATATAACCTAGAATTGTTAAAACTTAACATAGTATTGATAATGATCTATTTATCTGGACGAGGATCGGTAAATAACTTGTGAGTGTTGTACATCTGAGATAGGACTAAGTGATGTTGACTGGTCAAATCCATCGTTAAGGTTCCTCGGACCCAGGTATAACTCGTTATTACTATTTTAAATGTCGGATAAGTAGGAATATTAATATGAAGAGATAACACTATAAACAAATATGTTTCGAATGAGGGTTTTAACTAGTTGGGTAATGTTCTATACGGAAAGAGGATTTTGAACCAGACAAAGATACAACCATTTGTCACAGATAAAGATGCAAACATTTATCACGGGTGAAGATACAAACATTCACCGCGAGATTCTTTGTTCCCAAGAGCCGTCCTAATGATTTAATGTCGTGGATATTGGAACATGTAAAGTTATAGAATATTTAAATCTTAAGGTTAAAATTAGACCGTTATATATGGTTTTATCCATTTATACGGATGAAATACAAGTTGATACTTATGAAATTGAGATCAAGTTAAGATCTAGGGACAAAGTTAAGAAAAAAATTTTAATGCATAGTCTAAAATAAGACTAATTCAACCAATATGATTATGGGATCATTGGTTAAGTCGATAGATGTATAAAATTAATGCACAAGGTCCGCCGCAGGTAAAAGTGCGGGGGATTTTGGGGCGTTACAGAATCACCTAGGTTTTCAAAATTGACATATTTTAGGGTAAGAGCCATAACTTCTTTGTTTTTCTGTATTTTTGAGAGATTTAAGTTGTGTTGTCTTCATAACTCATACATTCAACTTTCTAGCCATATAAATCACATATCTAACTTATACATTTCAAACTACAACATTAAATAGCACATGTTCAACTAGGGTTCTACCGGTAAAGTTCAATATGAACTTTTCTTCTATTTATTTGCACATCACACATACCAAAACATGTTTTAAACATATAAACCCATAAATCTACCAATATATCATAGTTTTAGACTTATAGATCATCAAAATAACTTTTGATAGGTTAAAAATATCTTTTGACCATATAAAACATATATAGACTACAAAAACGAAATAAAGAAAAGATATAACACTTTTGAACCTTATGCTCTTGGATGCTCTTCTTCTCTTGGCTAGAAACTTTGTTAGTGACTCCACCTTGACAAATCTCTAACAATTTCTTTGGTGAAATCTCAACTCACAAGTGTTTGCTTACTTTTCTCTCAAATTTGCTCTCTATTTTCTCTCTAGAAATGCAATAGAAATAACTAACCAACACAACAAAGGTGTGGAACATTCTATTTATGGAACTTGGGTAATCCTTCATTGACCTTCCTAATCAACTAGCATTAGTCAATTTAGGAGCTAATTATGATTACTATTGGAGTGAATGACATTGTGAATGACAAGGTGAATGATTAGGGTTGGTGACCAACTAAGACAA
Source organism: Hedera helix (assembly GCA_947179155.2). Lineage (NCBI taxonomy): Eukaryota > Viridiplantae > Streptophyta > Magnoliopsida > Apiales > Araliaceae > Hedera > Hedera helix. The sequence goes on along the minus strand of OX359272.1, from coordinate 27,824,533 downwards.
AATGTGTGAATAAAGCAATTAAAGCAAAACAAGCCACCCCCAAGTGGGCCCTACAAATGCCACCAAAATGGGATTTAATCTCCCATTTTTGGTTTATTTTTATTGTTTTACTTATACATATATACACCTATATATATATATATATATATATATATATATATATATATATATATATATATATATATATATTGACCAACATTTTGACTTCCTATTGGGCTCCACTTTGGACCTAGCAATTAAATATGTTGGGTTCATCCATTTAATTTGGTTGGGCTCAATTTAATTATTCTATTGGGCTAACATTAAATAACCTATATTACATTTAATTTAATCAAGCATTGGGCTAGTTTAATTATTACATGGATCAATGTTTAAATTAATTATATGGACTACTAGGTAAATTTATTTGACCTAGTTTAATACCTCATTGTCTTCATAACTTCTTGTTTTACAACATTTCATGGTTTGATCACATTTTTGAAAATATTTTTTACAAGAAATTTAAGATCGAACCATCTAGGGTTTTACCGGTAACACAATAAGGAATTTTCTTCCATTTATTTGCATACCACATATACCAAAACATGATTTAAACCTATCAAACCATGATTCTACCAATATAGCATTGCTTAAGACTTCTAGACCATCAAAACAACTTTTGATCGGTTAAAAAAATACATTTTAACCGTTCAAATCATATCTATACTACAAAAATGAACTAAATAAATTTAGAGCACTTTTTAGCCTCTTAGACATGGATGCTCTCCTTCCTCATGACATGATCTTGACTTGTGAATCCACCTTGATCATCCTCTAGCAATCTCTTTGGTGAAAATCTCCAACAATGCTCTCCCTTATCTCTAGAATGCTCTCTCTTTTCTCTTTTGGAGTACTTAAAAAATGACTAACAAATATCACAAGTGAGTGGAGTACTCTATTTATAGTACTCTACTAATCCTTCATTATCTTTTCTAATTTGTTAGTATTGGTCAATTTAGGATTTAATTGTGTTTACTATTGGATTGAATGACCAATTGATAGACACATGGAATGACTAGGGTGGTTGAGCTACTTTGGATTTGTGTGAGTTTGAAGCAACGTGCAAGATCAAGCTACCCCCAAGTGGGCCCCTCTAAATCTCAGCAAAATGGGGTTAAATCCCCCAATTTTGCTCTATTTTTTCTTCATTTAATATACATATATACATCTATATATATATACACACACATATGATCAATTGTTGACCAATTTTGACTACTATTTGGGCTCCACATTGGACTCTAGGATTTAATATATTGGGCTCATTAATTTAATTAGTTTGAGCTCAATTTATTTATTATATTGGACTAATATTAAATACCCTATGTTATATTTAATTAAAACAAGCATTGGCTAGCTTAATTATTACTTGGATCAAGGCTTAATTAAATACATGGACTACTAAGTTAATTAATTTGACCTAGTTTAATACCTTATTTGGACTTATATTATAGTCCAATTAAATTTGATTTAATTTATTCTACCACATTGGGTTACATAATTAACTCATCTATAGTTAATTCTCATAACTATCTTTCTTCCTCTAGCAATTAACCAATGTTTGGTTAATTCTCTATCTTGACTACCAACTAGGGTTATTCAATTAACCCTACATTAGTTAATTCTCTATACTCAACAATATCTCTCAACACTTTGACCAACATTGGACTTTTTAGTGTTTGGGCTACATAGTTTACTTTGCATTGGGTTCTCTTATTTAATTACTTGGGCTACCCATCACAACTCACATATCATTTATAACTTGGGCTTGGTAATTAATTTAATTGGATTATCACAATACTTGTCAACATAATTTAATTAGACTTATATTAATTACCTCTTGGACTATTAATTAACATAACATTTGGGCTTATTACTTAATTACCCACCTTCATGCAAGTATTCCTATATTGGGCTTGTTTTAAATCCATTAATGGACTCTAAATAACAACTTAATAATTAAGTTAATTACTTAATTAATTAACTTCTTATTATTGCCACCTTAGGCAATCGTTCTAGCTTTTCCATAACTCCAACCCATGACTAATATACTTAACCTAATTAATTATATTTTATGACTTTTCTTCTTACTTCATATTTAAACTACTTAATTTTTTTAGTTTTCTTGAGTATTAATTACTCATCCTCTTATTTAGTTAACCATCACACTTTAGGTATATACATATTAATATAAACACATTCACTTCTCAATTGAATTTATTTCCTTAATAAATTCTCTATATGCATCATTAAAATAGTTCCACATTTAATTTCTAACAAATAAATTATCTTAAAAAAAATGTTCACCCATTTTCTACACATCTTACTTCTCAAATTCTAGGTTTTAAACATTAACCTTTAATTAAATCAATTAAAATATTATTTAAAATCTTGAAAATATCTGGGATAATCCATTCACCCCTTTTTATAAGAATTTCGTCCCCGAAATTATCTTATACACATTTCTACCAATTTTCATCTCTGAGTATAACTCTTTACTCATCAAATTCTATGACCATCATTTGCTAGGAAGTTCATACTTCTATCTTACAATTCCAAAGCAATGGAATATCTTGCAGAAGAATAAATTAAAAATCAATATCTTACAAAAGAATAAATTGAAAATCAAAATATTCATTAAAACTTTCATATTATTCTGCGGAGTCATAAAGATTGTGAACATACGTTTTGAGTATTTACAATACCCGGTAGACAGAAAAATGCCATTTCGTTTTGAATATCAACAATCACTACAATTATAATATCTGGTACTCTAGGTGATCAGCCTATCGTACTTCTGTGTTGTGCACAACGACTTCACTCAATGTTGAACACTTTGGATTTACCAGCCCATATTTTGTTATATCAGCATGTCACCACTTTTGGGCGTGTGACGACCCCAAATCCGGGTTCCTTTAACCCTAGACTCGGTACGTCACGATACATCATCTTCATACACGTTCTATAACTAATGCGGAATATATAAACATAAATTGTTTATTCTACAACATTTCCCAAGGTTTCTAACCTTAACTTACATATATACCTTTAGATTCATAAAAAGGTTTACAAAATTACTTACATCATATAACAATTTAGTTATAATGAATAACACTATAATCTTGTCTTTTGCTTCTGCCTCCGTCTCTCCTCGGACATTCGTATTATTCTGAAATTTGTTATCATGATATAGCAAGAGTGAGCAACGACTTTGCTCAGCAAGTTTAAATACAATAACGATATATCATGATTGAAAGAAAGAACAAGCTTTCGGATTTTCAACAATATAATAATTGTGAAAGAGTACGAATCATAATTTCAATAATTGAATGACTGAATCAAGTAATGTTGAGTGTCAATAATGACCATGAACAATTTTAACTGAACCTTATGGTAATGAAGGTGATCAGCCTTTCATACCTGATGAACACATGCAACAAGCACTATGTGCGAATCAACAATTTAAAGATGTGGAATAATTATACAAAATTAAACCATAGCATGCTTGAAACGTAATAACTTGAATTTGAGTTAGGGACTTGAACAACAAAATAATATATCCTGCTCGAATATAAATTGAGTAGGGTTTAGGAAACTTGCCTGTTTGCTCAGCTACAATTAATGTCTAGCTTTAACTAACTGGCTTTGAAAGACCTAACATTAGTAAAGTTGGTCTAATAATTAGTACAGCGTATTTGTACAACTATACGCTCATTAAGAAACTTATCTACCACACATAAGTATTAACACATAATTTACATCAGTCAAAACGATGTTATTAACCTTATAAACTCTCAATCAAATTAGGTTAATAATTTAATAATTTAGAAAATAATTTTCTCAAGTGTTAACCACTTATTAAACTATTAAACAATTTATTATAATTGTTTACACAAAAGAGTTAAAAGACATTTTCTTTATTTCATTTAATTACTATTTAATATTAATTAAATAGTAAGTAATTAACTACTTTTAGTTATTATTTAATAGTAAATAATAACTTACTAGATTTATTTATTATTTAAAGTTAATCAAATAATAAATAATTAAATAATCAAACTTAGTTGTCTTTAATTATTATTTAATAGTAATTAAATAATAATTAATTAATTTATCATCCTTGTTTATTATTTAATATTAATTAAATAATAATTAATTTAATCATAAATTCAGAAGATATAATATTAAACCAACTAGATTAATATTTAAAACATTTAAATATTAATCCTAAATATTTATTATATTTGAAAAATATAATATTAAACTAACTAGATTAATATTTACAACATTTAAATATTAATCCTAAATACTTATTATATTTGAAAAAATATAATATTAAACTAACTAGATTAATATTTACAACATTTAAATATTAATCCTAAATATTTATTATATTTGTAAAATATAATATTAAACTAACTAGATTAATATTTACAATATTTAAATATTAATCCTAAATACTTATTATATTTGAAAAAAATATAATATTAAACTAACTAGATTAATATTTACAATCATTTAAATATTAATCCTAAATATTTATTATATTTGTAAAATATAATATTAAACTAACTAGATTAATATTTACAATCATTTAAATATTAATCCTAAATACTTATTATATTTAAAAAAATATAATATTAAACTAACTAGATTAATATTTAAAATATTTAAATATTAATCCTAAATATTTATTATATTTGAAAAATATAATATTAAACTAACTAGATTAATATTTACAATCATTTAAATATTAATCCTAAATACTTATTATATTTGGAAAAATATAATATTAAAATAACTAGATTAATATTTACAACATTTAAATATTAATCCTAAATACATATTATATTTGAAAAATATAATATTATATACCTAAATATCATTTTTGTATTATTATTATTTTTGTTATAATTTTAAATTAATTTTTAAACATTTAAATTAATTAAAATTATCCAGAATGGCAATTCTGTAATTAAGTCGAAAAACTGATACGAGGGCAATTTCGTAATTACGCAGAAAAAGACCGGAGGGGCAAAATAGTAATTTCACCAAAATGGTATCTCGCGCATTGCGCGCGCCGACCAAACTAGGTCTCAAAACGGTGCCGTTTTAATGTCACCGAAGCTAGCTTCCGCGCATTACGCGCGGATGAAATTTTTTATTCGCCAAAACGACGCCGTTTTGGCTCCGTGTCCGAACAGTGAATAGGATTCCGCGCAATGCGCGGCAGTCCTTTATTTTTTTTTCCCAGCAGAACGTGAACAGTGCTATTTTAATACACAACTTAATAAAATTTATACCTTCAAGAAATCTTTAAGTCCTCAATAAAAATCCAAAAAAATTACCAACCACTTAATCTCAATTTATAACATGAAAATTTAATTTTTCATGATTTAATATTAAATTTTTTCTATAAAAATTTTTACATCACATAAACTACCACAAATCATAACTTTTTTGTGTATAACTCCATTTTGAGTGATTCAAACTTTGTTTTTCTCATGATTTAATGTTCTATAATATTATAACATTAAATCTAAATATTATAAAAAATTATTTTTGGTCATAAATTCCAAGACTTGTTTATACACTACTAAACACATATTTTAGCATACAAAATATACCAAAATACACACCAAGCATATTAAACTCAAGAATGGCATAAATATTACTACTACACATTATTAACTATAATAACATGTTTATACAAACATGATAATTTATTTAATAAATAAATAAACTTCATTTAAAATAACCATTACCTCATTTTAATGGCTATCTTCATTTTTCTTTCAAAATGGGTTGTGAAGGAGGATGGCATGAACCAAGAATTCCTTCTCCTTCCATATCCTTGCTCTCAAATAATTTTCTCTCTAATTTGAAAAGTGAAAGAAGAAGAAATGACTAACATTTCTCTCTCTCTAATTACTTAAGTCTTCCATGATGTATAGATATATATTTTATATCTATGAATTTAGACCAACACAAGTTAGCTATTGGATACTTGTTCAAGAAAGCTAACCCATGCCTTAGTTGGTGAGAATTTTATGGGAAATGACTCACCAAAAATCAAAACAAGCAACCTAAATATTAAATAAATGAAAAATAAAAGAAAATAAAAACAAACTCATTTTCTCTTTTCTCTCTCCTCCCATGCGGCTGACTTTTCTTTCTTCTTGTCCCAATTTGATTGTCCAAGTCACTTTTTTTAATTAATATTAGTTAAATTAAGTATTTTCCAAGTGGGCCAATCATTGGGCTTTAATTTAAAATACCAATTGGGCTTCTATTAAATTGTTTGGGCTACTAAATTGTCAAGTCCATTTAATTTATCATTGGGCTATTTAATTATATCCCAAATGATTAATTATTAATTTTGTTACACATTAATTATCCAATCCATAATTAAATAATAATTGAATTGATTAATTAATTAAATACTCTAACCCATTAATATTAAATTACTAAATGGACTAATAATATTATTAATAATATTTTATATTATTTACATTAATTAATTATCATATTAATTAATTTATAAAAATTTAATTCACTCATTATATTCAATTTAATTGAATATTTAATTAATGACAACTTGTCAATTATTTTGATATTAAAACTTTAGAGTGTGTTTGCTAATAATAATATATATAATCTATATATATTATTTATACACATCACCTTACCTCAAAAACAATTTCACAATAAATTATGAAATTAAAATAAATACAATATATAATTTAATATATATTATTTAGGCCATAAATTAAATTATTTAATATATTTACATTAAATAATTCATTTCTCATCAATTATGGAAATAATTCCATTTACCCGAAAATACATTGAAATACTAATATATTTTCTCAATTTCTTATTTAAATAATTTATTTAATTATTTAATTAATATTACACAAATAATTGTATAATTAAATTTCTCACTCTCATAAATCATTTACAATGATTTATCTAATTATAGAATATATTCATTTAATATATTAAATTACTATTTAAAATTACTTAATTAATTTAATCCCTTTATATATATGTACATATATATGAAATTAAATGTTGTACATATATACAATTATTAATCTCCCTTAATTAATTCAACTACTTTATATAATTTATAATTATATAATTTACATAATTATTCCTCACAAATAATTTATCAATAATTTACATAAATATTGATTAATGAGTATAATCAATATAATAACTAAATTAATTCCACAATTAACCTTTTAATTCAATTCAGATTAATTTAATATTAATCTATCTAATTATCACAATTTAATTAATCATTAAATTATGTTACTAAATATGCACACATATATATATATTCATATAAATACATATTTAATTTACACGCAACCACGTCGCATAATTACATAACTCCGCTAATTAAATTATCTTAATCTAATTAGACTTGCTATTAGCCAAGTTCATTGAATTATCACTGTACTTGCTAACTAAAAAAAAATTTTGATATCACCATATCTAAGTTAGTCCGATAAATTTAATTTGGACCTCTATTTATCTATCACTACTAGGTTATCAAACTCCAACCTTTATTAAATATTAAATATTTTATTTCTAATTCATTTAAATATCCGGGATATTACATTCACCCCTTCTTCTAAAAATTTCGTCCCCGAAATTATCTCATACACATTTCTACCAATTTTCATCTCTGAGTATAACTCTTTACTCATCAAATTCTATGACCACCCTTTTCTAGGAAGTTCATATTTCTAAACTCATAATTCCAGAACAATGGAATATCTTGCAGAAGAATAAATTGAAAATCAATATCTTACAGAAGAATAAATTGAAAATCAAAATATTCATTAAAACTTTCATAATATGCTGAGGGGTCATCAAGACTGTGAACATGGAATTAACTGAATTCCGAATAAATAGTATTTATCCCTGTAAATACTTATAAACAGAGTGTTTATCAATCACAAAGACTGAAAACATTCCATAGGTGTACGCTAGGTGATCAGCCTATCGTACTTCTGCGTTGTGCACAACGACTTCTCACGGGGTCGAACTCTTTGGATTTACCAACCCATATCAGCATGCCACCACTGTTGGGCGCCCCCTCGCGGGTTCTTTATTCATGGCTCTGACATATCCCCCATTACGGGGTTGTTCACCTCAGACTTACTACAAAATTCCGCTCCAGCATAAGTTGGATTGGAAAATAAAACTTGAGTCATTTCTGACCAAAAAGTGTCCAGTCAAAATAAATGACATAGACTCACATCATTGAACTGTTCGTATATTACGACTCAAAAATCATTTCAGATTAGTTAAAGTAACAAAAATTCATTTATAGGACTTCATGATACCGCACCGTTGCAACAGTGCGTTGAGGATTCCGTCTTTTCATCTCTGCACCATGGCTTTAATGGCGTGTGATGATTTTATAAATACATTTTGATATTTTCAAATCAATTTGTCTTGCCGAAACAATTAGCATAGACTCTTCTTTAAACGTTTCAAAATACAAAAAAAACATTTTGACTTTGTCATATTACATCATACCATAGTGGGCTTAAAAATACATCCAACACTAGGTTACTCTGCATTGATGACTCCATCGGTTATCATCTCTGCACTAAATGCATTAATGATTTCAAAAATACATTTGTCTTTTCAAAAGCACAAAAGTGCGAATTTGGCACGATTTTTAAGAATTTCAAAGTCTAGCATAGCTAGAAGATTTGGAATATCCTAAAACCTCAAAACACCTCAAATTTTTTTTTCTCCACATTCTTTTCCAGCTTAATAACTATATCTAGTATAGCTTTAATCTTGCTACTTAACTCTATCCATACCTACTGTTCATCAAACTTACCACGTATTTGGGTTCAGCAACTTACCACAATCATATGGTTTGAGGAACTTGTCCTAGTCAGGCCAAAGTCGCCCATTCGCTGAGGGGCTCCACCACATGACTATGAGTCACGAACTTACTATGCGTGTCAGTTCTCAGAACACGAACTTATCTTAACATCCTCTACCTATCCGTTATACACATGAGAAAAGAATCACCTTCTCAACATACATATAGTGAATAGTGCGACACCAGGTTTCAGTTGATTATCATTATAGGAAGCCAAGTGGTCGTCAAACCAAACACAATCTCCTGCCCATACAAGAAATTGGTCAACTCAGCCACTAATCAATATAGGAAGTTAAGCGATCGTTAAACCAAGAACAAATCCCCTGCCCATACAAAGGACTGTTCAACTCAACCACTGTATCAATATAGAAAGCTAAGCGGTTCTAAAACCAAGCACCAATTCCCCGCCCATACAAGGAATTGTACAACTCAGCCACTAATATGAGTCCTCAAATAAAAACCTACAAACCTCTACTTCTCTTAACTTGATATGAATTTTGTCAATTCATACCTTATCACACTCAACACTTCAAGAATCCACTTGTTACTATTTCAGTATCTTCATTGTTATAGCACCATGCTATCAACACCACCTCTTTAATCATTTAATAGACCATTTGTCATTTCATGCTTTTTACTATGATCATCGGGATCTTATATCAAAATTGATTTCACTGTACTATTTCTCCTTTATTCTAGGATCGTTTAATTCTATCACCTTATCATTCATCTCTGATCATTTTACTGTACGATCCTTCTCTTTCTAAATCCTTGAATCAAGTGTTCCCTGATTCTTATTCCATTTATTTGGATTACACTCATTGAAGATCCTTCTTTGAATCCTTTCATATATCTATGTATCTATATAGATTTACTTCCTCATTTATGAACTGTATATGTTCATTTCTAAACTCTATCTGAGTTTATCCTTTCATTGTCTTCATTATCTTTCCATGATTATAGCCTAAGGTACTGCTACCTAAGAACTATAACCTATCAGCTCTGATACCAACCTGTGACGACCCCAAATCCGGGTTCCTTTAACCCTGGACCTGGTTCATCACTATACATCATCTTCATACACGTTCTATAACTAATGCGGAATATATAAACATAAATTGTTTATTCTACAACATTTCCCAAGGTTTCTAACCTTAACTTACATATATACCTTTAGATTCATAAAAAGGTTTACAAAATTACTTACATCATATAACAATTTAGTTATAATGAATAACACTATAATCTTGTCTTTTGCTTCTGCCTCCGTCTCTCCTCGGACATTCGTATTATTCTGAAATTTGTTATCATGATATAGCAAGAGTGAGCAACGACTTTGCTCAGCAAGTTTAAATACAATAACGATATATCATGATTGAAAGAAAGAACAAGCTTTTGGATTTTCAACAATATAATAATTGTGAAAGAGTACGAATCATAATTTCAATAATTGAATGACTGAATCAAGTAATGTTGAGTGTCAATAATGACCATGAACAATTTTAACTGAACCTTATGGTAATGAAGGTGATCAGCCTTTCATACCTGATGAACATATGCAACAAGCACTATGTGCGAATCAACAATTTAAAGATGTGGAATAATTATACAAAATTAAACCATAGCATGCTTGAAACGTAATAACTTGAATTTGAGTTAGGGACTTGAACAACAAAATAATATATCCTGCTCGAATATAAATTGAGTAGGGTTTAGGAAACTTGCCTGTTTGCTCAGCTACAATTAATGTCTAGCTTTAACTAACTGGCTTTGAAAGACCTAACATTAGTAAAGTTGGTCTAATAATTAGTACAGCGTATTTGTACAACTATACGCTCATTAAAAAACTTATCTACCACACATAAGTATTAACACATAATTTACATCAGTCAAAACGATGTTATTAACCTTATAAACTCTCAATCAAATTAGGTTAATAATTTAATAATTTAGAAAATAATTTTCTCAAGTGTTAACCACTTATTAAACTATTAAACAATTTATTATAATTGTTTACACAAAAGAGTTAAAAGACATTTTCTTTATTTCATTTAATTACTATTTAATATTAATTAAATAGTAAGTAATTAACTACTTTTAGTTATTATTTAATAGTAAATAATAACTTACTAGATTTATTTATTATTTAAAGTTAATCAAATAATAAATAATTAAATAATCAAACTTAGTTGTCTTTAATTATTATTTAATAGTAATTAAATAATAATTAATTAATTTATCATCCTTGTTTATTATTTAATATTAATTAAATAATAATTAATTTAATCATAAATTCAGAAGATATAATATTAAACCAACTAGATTAATATTTAAAACATTTAAATATTAATCCTAAATATTTATTATATTTGAAAAATATAATATTAAACTAACTAGATTAATATTTACAACATTTAAATATTAATCCTAAATACTTATTATATTTGAAAAAATATAATATTAAACTAACTAGATTAATATTTACAACATTTAAATATTAATCCTAAATATTTATTATATTTGTAAAATATAATATTAAACTAACTAGATTAATATTTACAATATTTAAATATTAATCCTAAATACTTATTATATTTGAAAAAAATATAATATTAAACTAACTAGATTAATATTTACAATCATTTAAATATTAATCCTAAATATTTATTATATTTGTAAAATATAATATTAAACTAACTAGATTAATATTTACAATCATTTAAATATTAATCCTAAATACTTATTATATTTAAAAAAATATAATATTAAACTAACTAGATTAATATTTAAAATATTTAAATATTAATCCTAAATATTTATTATATTTGAAAAATATAATATTAAACTAACTAGATTAATATTTACAATCATTTAAATATTAATCCTAAATACTTATTATATTTGGAAAAATATAATATTAAAATAACTAGATTAATATTTACAACATTTAAATATTAATCCTAAATACATATTATATTTGAAAAATATAATATTATATACATAAATATCATTTTTGTATTATTATTATTTTTGTTATAATTTTAAATTAATTTTTAAACATTTAAATTAATTAAAATTATCCAGAATGGCAATTCTGTAATTAAGTCGAAAAACTGATACGAGGGTAATTTCGTAATTACGCAGAAAAAGACCGGAGGGGCAAAATAGTAATTTCACCAAAATGGTATCTCGCGCATTGCGCGCGCCGACCAAACTAGGTCTCAAAACGGTGCCGTTTTAATGTCACCGAAGCTAGCTTCCGCGCATTACGCGCGGATGAAATTTTTTATTCGCCAAAACGACGCCGTTTTGGCTCCGTGTCCGAACAGTGAATAGGATTCCGCGCAATGCGCGGCAGTCCTTTATTTTTGTTTCCCAGCAGAACGTGAACAGTGCTATTTTAATACACAACTTAATAAAATTTATACCTTCAAGAAATCTTTAAGTCCTCAATAAAAATCCAAAAAAATTACCAACCACTTAATCTCAATTTATAACATGAAAATTTAATTTTTCATGATTTAATATTAAATTTTTTCTATAAAAATTTTTACATCACATAAACTACCACAAATCATAACTTTTTGTGTATAACTCCATTTTGAGTGATTCAAACTTTGTTTTTCTCATGATTTAATGTTCTATAATATTATAACATTAAATCTAAATATTATAAAAAATTATTTTTGGTCATAAATTCCAAGACTTGTTTATACACTACTAAACACATATTTTAGCATACAAAATATACCAAAATACACACCAAGCATATTAAACTCAAGAATGGCATACATATTACTACTACACATTATTAACTATAATAACATGTTTATACAAACATGATAATTTATTTAATAAATAAATAAACTTCATTTAAAATAACCATTACCTCATTTTAATGGCTATCTTCATTTTTCTTTCAAAATGGGTTGTGAAGGAGGATGGCATGAACCAAGAATTCCTTCTCCTTCCATATCCTTGCTCTCAAATAATTTTCTCTCTAATTTGAAAAGTGAAAGAAGAAGAAATGACTAACATTTCTCTCTCTCTAATTACTTAAGTCTTCCATGATGTATAGATATATATTTTATATCTATGAATTTAGACCAACACAAGTTAGCTATTGGATACTTGTTCAAGAAAGCTAACCCATGCCTTAGTTGGTGAGAATTTTATGGGAAATGACTCACCAAAAATCAAAACAAGCAACCTAAATATTAAATAAATGAAAAATAAAAGAAAATAAAAACAAACTCATTTTCTCTTTTCTCTCTCCTCCCATGCGGCTGACTTTTCTTTCTTCTTGTCCCAATTTGATTGTCCAAGTCACTTTTTTTAATTAATATTAGTTAAATTAAGTATTTTCCAAGTGGGCCAATCATTGGGCTTTAATTTAAAATACCAATTGGGCTTCTATTAAATTGTTTGGGCTACTAAATTGTCAAGTCCATTTAATTTATCATTGGGCTATTTAATTATATCCCAAATGATTAATTATTAATTTTGTTACACATTAATTATCCAATCCATAATTAAATAATAATTGAATTGATTAATTAATTAAATACTCTAACCCATTAATATTAAATTACTAAATGGACTAATAATATTATTAATAATATTTTATATTATTTACATTAATTAATTATCATATTAATTAATTTATAAAAATTTAATTCACTCATTATATTCAATTTAATTGAATATTTAATTAATGACAACTTGTCAATTATTTTGATATTAAAACTTTAGAGTGTGTTTGCTAATAATAATATATATAATCTATATATATTATTTATACACATCACCTTACCTCAAAAACAATTTCACAATAAATTATGAAATTAAAATAAATACAATATATAATTTAATATATATTATTTAGGCCATAAATTAAATTATTTAATATATTTACATTAAATAATTCATTTCTCATCAATTATGGAAATAATTCCATTTACCCGAAAATACATTGAAATACTAATATATTTTCTCAATTTCTTATTTAAATAATTTATTTAATTATTTAATTAATATTACACAAATAATTGTATAATTAAATTTCTCACTCTCATAAATCATTTACAATGATTTATCTAATTATAGAATATATTCATTTAATATATTAAATTACTATTTAAAATTACTTAATTAATTTAATCCCTTTATATATATGTACATATATATGAAATTAAATGTTGTACATATATACAATTATTAATCTCCCTTAATTAATTCAACTACTTTATATAATTTATAATTATATAATTTACATAATTATTCCTCACAAATAATTTATCAATAATTTACATAAATATTGATTAATGAGTATAATCAATATAATAACTAAATTAATTCCACAATTAACCTTTTAATTCAATTCAGATTAATTTAATATTAATCTATCTAATTATCACAATTTAATTAATCATTAAATTATGTTACTAAATATGCACACATATATATATATTCATATAAATACATATTTAATTTACACGCAACCACGTCGCATAATTACATAACTCCGCTAATTAAATTATCTTAATCTAATTAGACTTGCTATTAGCCAAGTTCATTGAATTATCACTGTACTTGCTAACTAAAAAAAAATTTTGATATCACCATATCTAAGTTAGTCCGATAAATTTAATTTGGACCTCTATTTATCTATCACTACTAGGTTATCAAACTCCAACCTTTATTAAATATTAAATATTTTATTTCTAATTCATTTAAATATCCGGGATATTACAGGGCGCCCCCTCACGGGTTCTTTATTCATGGCTCTGACATATCCCCCATTATGGGGTTGTTCACCTTAGACTTACTACAAAATTTCGCTCCAGCATAAGTTGGATTGGAAAATAAAACTTGAGTCATTTCTGACCAAAAAGTGTCTAGTCAAAATAAATGACATAAACTCATATCATTGAACTGTTCGTATATTACAATTCAAAAATCATTTCAGATTAGTTAAAGTAACTAAAATTCATTTATAAAACTTCATGATATCGCACATTTGCAACAGTGCGTTGAGGATTCCGTCTTTTTCATCTCTGTATCATGGCTTTAATGGTGTGTGATGATTTTATAAATACATTTTGTTATTTTCAAATCAATTTGTCTAGCAGAAACAATTAGCATAGACTCTTCTTTAAACGTTTCAAAATGCTAAAAAAATTATTTTGACTTTGTCATATTACATCATACCATAATGGGCTTAAAAATACATCTAACACTAGGTTACTCTGCATTGATGACTCCATCATTTATCATCTCTGCACTCAGTGCATTAATGATCTCTAAAATACATTTGTCTTTTCAAAAGTACAAAAGTGTGAATTTAACACGATTTTAAGAATTTCAAAATCTAGCATAGCTAGAAGATTTGGAATATCCTAAACCTCAAAACACCTTAAATTTTTCCTCGACATTCTTTTCCAGCTTAATAACTATATCTAGTATAGCTTTAACCTGGCTACTTAACTCTATCCATACTCATTGTTCATCAAACTTACCACGTATTTTGGCTCAGGAACTTATCACAATCATATGGTTTCAGGAGCTTGTCCTAGTCAGGCCAAAGTCGCTCATTCGCTGAGGGGCTCCACCACATAACTATGAGTCACGAACTTACCATGCGTGTCGATTCTTAGAACACGATCTTATCTTAACATCCTCTACCTATTCGTTATACACATGTGAAAAGAATCACCTTCTCAACATACATATAACGAATAGCGCGACACCAGGTTTCAATCGATTATCACTATAGAAAACTAAGTGGTCGTCAAACCAAACACAATCTCCTGCCCACACAAGAAATTGATCAACTCGACCACTAATCAATATAGGAAGTTAAGCGGTCGTTAAACCAAGAACAAATTTCATGCCCATACAAAGAACTGTTCAACTCAACCACTATATTAATGTAGGAAACTAAGCGGTTCTAAAACCAAGCACAAACCCATAAAAGGATTTTTGTACAACTCAACCACTAATATAAGTCCTCAATTAAAAAACCCACAAACCTCTAATTTTTCTTATCTGAATACGAATTCCCTCAATTCATATTTTAACATATCTACCTCATTACGAGTTCATTTCTCTAGATTATTTCATGATCTCATTAGCATTTTCTTTATGCTTTTCAAAATCTTAGCATAAGATATTTTTCTATCATTTCTTCCAATTAGGTACAATATGACCTTTTTCATCTCTTTTATATTTTCTCAAATCCATCTTTGGGTAATCTTCTCTATATGAATTTTTCAAATTCATCTTTTATTACTTAAACTCTTCCGGAGTTTTATTCATTTTACTTATCTTCTACTACGGTTATAGCCTAAGGTACTTTTACCTAAGGTTTATAACCTATCAGCTCTGATACCAACTTGTGATGACCCCAAATTCGGGTTCCTTGAACCTCGGATCCGGTTCAACACGAGTACAATCTTTTCCTTATTGTTCATTAATTACAACAATATTATAATTGGTAAATAACCATTTATTTACAATTTTACAACATCTCTTTCTATTCCAGAATCGAAATCTTTATACATTCCTAGTATGTCTTAATATCATACATGATACGACATTATATTACAATCAACTTGTGTATTTAACACTCATATACCATACCAACTAAAGTCTTATACTACACAATCATTTACCTGTCCAATTCGGACTAATATCTACAACAAATATTTAGATCTTCAGTGAAAGTAATATGTTTTCCTGTTCCTATATCTTTATCGAGAACTTTCAATAATTTGCACTATCTAAAAATGTTGGTTTAGGCAAGAGTGAGCACTACGGCTCAACAAGTCTAACAGATAGCACATAACACATAGTTTATGTTTATACATGCTTCTCATGCTTCATGCATTATATTATATGAATGCATCATGCTTCTCATGCTTTGCATTTATTCATGCAACATACTGATTATGCATTGGAATGAATACGTGACATATAGTTCAACTTATTCAATTAATTCAGGCTTTCTATCATATAGAATAAACACACCTCATATGGTTTCACAAAAACATATTTAATTCAAATTCTCACATGTTTCAAGTGCACACACAACAGTTATACACATAGCAACAATATCTGAAAAACTTGTCTGGTTTGCTTCTACCAGTTATGCTTATTTACGTCTTTCGTTCAACCTACAATTTATATAGGAAATTGACATAATCATTAGATGCAATGACTATTACTTAGCCTTTATATAAGACACTAACTTCAAATTATTAACTCTTAAGATGTCCGACAAATGAACCCTTAAGTTCCGGACAAAACCCGAGCCCAACCTCAGTTGGACATGTCGGGTATACTCATCTAACTTATACATTCACTACACGTTCATCATACGACTTACTTTGAATAAGTTGTCTAAATTAATCACAATGGACTATTTACATCTGTTTAATTTAATTAAACATTCTTTTTTTTTCATAACTTAATGATTCGGACATTTAACAATGTACCAAATACCTCAAAATATTATCTACCTTTGATAACATATAGCTATATTCAAATATTATTAACCATTTAATAATATTTTAAATCTCTTACTAATATTATTATTTATTTAATAATATTTGAGTCATTTATTAATATTATCAACCATTTAATAATATTTTAATCATTATCTAAAATTATTATCTATTTAATAATATTTTATTTATTATATAATATTATTACTCTTTTAATAATATTCTAATTACTTATTAATAAACTTCATATATTAGTTTATTATACAAACACACTCATTTTACACTTATATGAACTTAATTTTTCATAAAAATCCAACCCGGACAGAACCGACCCGACTCGGAAAACAAAACATCACTAAAAAAAATCTGCAGAAGTGGCGAGGCCGCCCCTAATGGTGGCGCGGCCGCCCCAACCATGCAGCAAAATTTCACAGTTTTGGTTGTCCGACCCCCTTCGCTCCGACAGCCATAACTTCTTCATTTTAAAATATTTTTGGGTGATTCTTAAGTCCATTCTCATCATAATTTCCCCCTCCACAACTTTTCTTTGGAACACAAATCCAAATTCCAAACGGAACTTGACTCAAAACTGCTCACAAGGACAAAGTGAAAACTAACTCAATGTTGTTGTCTTCCTAACTTCTTGTTTTACAACATTTCATGGTTTGATCACATTTTTGAAAATATTGTTGACAAGAAATTTAGGATCGAACCATCTAGGGTTTTACCGGTAACACAATAAGGAATTTTCTTCTATTTATTTGCATAACACATATACCAAAACATGATTTAAACCTATCAAACCATGATTCTACCAATATAGCATTGCTTAAGACTTCTAGACCATCAAAACAACTTTTGATCAGTTAAAAAAATATATTTTAACCGTTCAAATCATATCTAGACTACAAAAATGAACTAAATAAAGTTTAGAGCACTTTTTAACCTCTTAGACATGGATGCTCTCATTCCTCTTGACATGATCTTGACTTGTGACTCCACCTTGATCATCCTCTAGCAATCTCTTTGGTGGAAATCTCCAACAATGCTCTCCCTTATCTCTAGAATGCTCTCTCTTTTCTCTTTTGGAGTACTTGAAAAATGACTAACAAACATAACAAGTGAGTGGAGTACTCTATTTATAGTACTCTACTAATCCTTCATTATCTTTTCTAATTTGTTAGTATTAGTCAATTTAGGATTTAATTGTGTTTACTATTGAATTGAATGACCAATTGATAGACACATGAAATACTAGGGTGGTTGAGCTACTTTGGATTTGTGTGAGTTTGAAGCAACATGCAAGATCAAGCCACCCCCAAGTGGGCCCCTCTAAATCTCAGCAAAATGGGGTTAAATCCCCCAATTTTGCTTTATTTTTTCTTCATTTAATATACATATATACATCTATATATATATATATATCCACACATATGATCAATTATTGACCAATTTTGACTACCATTTGGGCTCTACATTGGACTCTAGGATTTAATATATTGGGCTCATTAATTTAATTAGTTTGGGCTCAATTTATTTATTACATTGGGCTAACATTAAATAACATATGTTATATTTAATTAAAACAAGCATTGGCTAGCTTAATTATTACTTGGATCAAGGCTTAATTAAATACATGGACTACTAAGTTAATTAATTTGACCTAGTTTAATACCTTATTTGGATTTATATTATAGTCCAATTAAATTTGATTTAATTTATTCTATCGCCTTGGGTTACATAATTAACTCATCCATAGTTAATTCTCATCACTACCTTTCTTCCTCTAGCAATTAACCAATGTTTGGTTAATTCTCTATCTTGCCTACCAACTAGGGTTCTTCAATTAACCCTACATTAGTTAATTCTCTATACTCAACAATATCTCCCAACACTTTGACCAACATTGGACTTTTTAGTGTTTGGGCTACATAGTTTACTTTGCATTGGGTTCTCTTATTTAATTACTTGGGCTACCTATCACAACTCACATATCATTTATAACTTGGGCTTGGTAATTAATTTAATTGGACTATCACAATACTTGCCAACATAATTTAATTAGACTTATATTAATTACCTCTTGGACTATTAATTAACATAACATTTGGGCTTATTATTTAATTACCCACCTTCATACAAGTATTCCTATATTGGGTTTGTTTTAAATCCATTAATGGACTCTACATAACAACTTAATAATTAAGTTAATTACTTAATTAATTAACTTCTTATTATTGCCACCTTAGGCAATCGTTCTAGCTTTTTCATAACTCCAACTCATGACTAATATAATTAACCTAATTAATTATATTGAATGACTTTCCTTCTTACTTCATATTTAAACTAATTAATTTTTTTAGTTTTCTTGAGTATTAATTACTCATCCTCTTATTTGGCTAACCATCATACTTTAGGTATATACATATTAATATAAACACCTTCACTTCTCAATTGAATTTATTTCCTTAATAAATTCTCTACATACATCATTACAATAGTTTCACATTTAATTTCTAACAAATAAATTGTCTTAAAAAAAAATGTTCACCCATTTTTTACACATCTTACTTCTCAAATTCTAGGTTTTAAACATTAACATATAATTAAATCAATTAAGATATTATTTAAAATATTGGAAATATCTGGGATATTATATTTTTCAACTAGTATCGGCTCATAGGATATGATGTGCTTGTAATCAGGCTTGTATGGCTGCAACACTGACACACGAAACACATTGTGGATATGCTCCAGTTCAGGAGGTAGAGCTACCTCATACGCCACTTCACTCATTTTCTTCAGTATTTCGAACGGTCCTATGAACCTTAGACTCAGCTTCCCTTTCTTCCCAAATCGGATCTTCCCTTTTCAGGGAGACACCTTCATAATAACAAAACTTCTTACTTCGAAATCTTGCTTATGTCGATGTAGATCTGCATATTTCTTCTGACGATCTTGAGCTGCTACTAACCGAACTCTTATTACTCTGATAAGTTCTACAGTCTGTTAAACCAATTTCGGCCCCAATAGTCGACATTCTCCTACTTCATCCCAACATAGAGGTGTTCTACATTTTCTCCCATATAAGGCTTCGTAAGGTGGCATGCCTATACTCGCATGATAACTATTATTATATGCAAACTCAACTAACGATAGATGTTCTTCCCAATTGTCCTGAAAATCCATCACACGGGCTCTGAGCATGTCTTCCAGTGTCTGAATTGTTCTCTCTCTTTGCCCATCAGTCTGCAGATGATATGCTGTACTCATTCTTAACTGCGTCCCCATTCTTTCCTGAAGACTCTTCCAAAATTTTGATGTGAAGCGCATATCTCTGTCTGACACAATTGATACCAACACTCCATGTCTTGAAACTATCTCCTTTATGTACAGTTTTGCTAACTGATCCAAAATGAACTTAATCTTGATCAACAAAAAGTGCGCTGATTTTGTTAGTCAATCTACAATTACCCATATAGTGTCGTATCCCTTCTGTGTTGCTGGAAGTCCTACCACAAAGTCCATCGTGATATGCTCCCATTTCCACTCAGGAATCTCTAACGGCTGTAGTAATCCACTCGGTCTCTGATGTTCTGTCTTTACCATCTGACAAGTTAAGCATCGGTTGACACATTTTGCAACCTCCCTTTTCATATTCGGCCACAAAAAATGCTAACGTAGATCTTGATACATTTTCATACTTTCTGGATGTATCGAGTATCTCGTACTATAAGCCTCTTGCAAAATCTCCTCTGGTAATTCAGGCACTAACGATATCTAAATACGATTTTTAAACCTTAGCAATCCTTTGCTATCCACTTTGAATTTGACCTCCTCCCCTTCGATCATCCTCTTTCTTATCCTGTCACATTCTTCATCTTTATCTTGAGCCTCTTTCACCTTATCTAAAAAAGTTTAGCTTGCTTCCACTTCTAGTGACTCCTTTGGATTTTTCACCTCCAACTCCATTTGAGATATTTCTTTCACCAGTTTCTCCTGTTCGGTTAATACAAATAATTTCTCCCTGCTCTTTCTACTTAGAGCATCTGCTACTACGTTGGCTTTACCGGGATGGTAGAGAATCTCACAATCGTAGTCTTTGATCAACTCCAACCATCTCTGTTGCCTCATATTCAACTCCTTCTGCGTGAAGATATACTTCAAACTCTTATGGTCTGTGAATATCTCATATTTTTCTCCATATAAATAATGTCGCTAAATCTTAAGAGCAAACACTACCGCTGCCAGCTCCAAGTTGTGTGTAGGGTATCCTTTCTCATACTATTTTAGTTGTCTTGACGCATACGCAATGACTTTGTCGTTCTGCATAAGCACACAGCCAAGAGCCTTGTGAAATGCATAACTGTAGACCGTAAAACCTCCTGTATCGTCTGGTAAAGTCAACACAGGTGCTTCACTAAGTCTCTTCTTTAACTCTTGAAAACTCTCCTCACACTTCTCTATCCATACATATTTCACTGTCTTCCATGTCAAATTGGTTAACGGCGTTGCTATCTTCGAAAAGTCCTTGATAAATCTTCGATAGTAACCCGCTAACCCTAGGAAACTTTTAAACTCCGTAGGCGTCCTTGGTTGTTCCCAATTCATCATTGCTTCCACCTTTGTAGGATCTATTGAAACTCCCTCCTTGTTGATAACGTGACCTAGAAATTGAACTCTCTCTAACCAGAATTCACACTTTGAGAATTTGGCATACAACTGCTCCTTCCTTAATATCTCTAATACCAATCTTAGATGTTCGGCATTCTCCTCCTTCGTTTTAGAATAAACCAAAATATCGTCAATGAATATAACTACAAATTTATCCAAATACTGCTTGAATATTCTGTTCATTATATCCATAAATGCGGCTAGCGCATTCATTAGTCCAAACGATATTACCATAAACTCATAATGACCATATCGAGTTTTGAATGTCGTCTTGGGTACATTCTCCTTCCTTACTTTTAACTGATGATAATCAGTTCTCAAATCAATCTTTGAAAAGTATGTTGCCCTTTTTAATTGATTGAAAAAATCATTAATTCTTGGTAACGGGTATTTGTTCTTAATCGTTACTTTGTTCAACTCCCTATAATCCATAAAAAGTCTCATCGATCCATCATTCTTCTTTACAAACAGCACAGGTGCTTCCCATGGTTAAACACTAGGCTAAATATACTTCCTATCTAACAATTCTTGCAACTGAACCATCAACTCCCTCATTCTACCGGAGCCATCCTATATGGTGCCTTCAATATTGGTGTTGTCCTCGGTACTAAATCGATCACAGATTATATCTCTCTATCTAGTGGAAGACCTGACAGTTCATCTGAAAAGACATCCATGAACTCCTTAACTACTGTTATTTGTTCCATCTCAGGATTCATCATTTGTGTATCCACTACATGTGCTAGATATCACACATATCCCTTATTTAATAGTTTCTTGGTCTGCATCATCGTCAGACAAAAAGATTGTCTTTACAACTTGCTGTCATAAAATATAACCTTAGACTTGTTTGGTGTCTTAAGGTGTATACACTTCTTCTGACAATCAATTACTGCTCCGTGGTTAAACAACCAATCCATTCCCAGTATAACATAAAACTCCCCCAAACATATCGAAATTAGATTCACATTTAACTCCTGACCCCTGATTTTAGCATAATAATTTCTATGTATATACTCTACAGAAATCACTTCTTTATTAGGCAACTTCTATGTTCATAGGGTTTTCTAACTTTTCACTAGGCAATTCTAACCGCTTAGCGAAATCATCAAACATAGATGAACAGGTAGCACCCGAATCAAACAATATATAAGCATTTATATCATTGATCGGAATAATACCTAACACCACGTCTTTTGATTCCACGGCATCTTGCACCGTCATGTTGAAAGTTCGTGCCGTCGGCTTGTTCTGTTGCGCTGGCCCTCCAATGGTAAGCTTACTGTTGTTTCCTCTATATCCGCTTCCTCCATCATTCTTCTTCTTTGGACAATCTTTGATCTGATGGTCCATGACTCCACATATGAAACAACCCCCCTTCTTAGGTTTGGGACAATTAGCAGCGATGTGCTCTTCTTGCCCACAAGTGTGGCAGACGTTCTTTCCCTTCATACACTCTTCTGAGTGATTCTTCCCACACTTACTGCATTTGTTTTTTTTCTTCTGATCGCTTCCATGGGGTGTCCCTGAACTGTTGTTGTTCCACTTGCGTTAGTTGTTATTGTTGTTGCCTCCACTGTTATTGTTCTTATTTCCACCCTCACTCCTCTTCTTTTTCCTTTCTTGATTATACTTAGATAACGCCTCGTTTCCTCCCTCAGCTATGATGGATTTCTCTAGTAAAGTTGAGAATGAATCAATCTGTAACATTGCCACTTTGTTGAATATCTATGGTCTTAAACCAATCTCAAATCTCCTAACCTTGCATTCTTCCGTGTCTACCTGATGCGGAGCAAATCTGGCCAACTCCTTAAACTTTGTTGTGTACTCGGATACCGACATGTTCTCTTGCTTCAACTCTAGAAATCTTACCTCCATCCTATTCTTCATACTTTTCAAAAAATAATTTTCATTAAATATCTCTTTAAATCTCGCCCATGGCACCACCCCTTCATCAGCCCTATTTTGATTAGCTTCCCACTAGAAATTGGCTTCTCCTTTCATTATATAAGTAGCAAAAATAGTCTTTTACTCCTCCGCCACTCTCGAAATGACGAACGACTTTTCTATTTCCTTAATTCATGACTGGGATTCTATTGGGTCTGTCGTTCCCCTAAACTCTAGCGGTCTGACTGCTTTGAAGTCTTTAAAGTTTGCCAATTGATTCTGCGGTGGTGGAAGATTGACAACTACTGGGTGACGGTTCTGTATTGCCTCGACTAGCATATCGACGAGGTTCTGCATTGGGTCTACATTGCGTTCCCCCTCATTGTTGTTAACCGATTCTTCTACTCCTTAGTTTCTCGATGGTTGTCTATGTGGCGGCATTTTCTGTTATAAACAAAGATTTAAGTTATTATACTTGTTTCCTCTTTTCACTTTTGTTTTGTATCTTAAGCAATTTTAGCTAAAATACAAGTAATCACATCACACATATAAACATAAACCTGACTGCATTTATATTCATATGCGAAAATAATAGTGCATAGCACTTTACATTACCAGCATACTGCTATAAATTCCTCTATCCCTGAAAGGCTACAAAAGATGGGATCTCTACTAAACATATCCTACAAGTTCCTAGAGTTGGGATTTACAAACATATTAACCCTTTGATAAAATAAAAGTTGGGTTCTACTACATCTATATATATACAACATAAATAAAATAACCAATACTAATGACTGCGTATCCCCCGATGAATCGTGTCATCGTACTCCTCGTCCCCAATGGCCATTACCACATGCCTACTAATAGTATGCATGGACTTGCCCTCCTCAACTGGGTAGTAGTGTACCATACTCTAAAATCTGCCAAAAGAAAAATGATAGACATAACTAAGTCTATCGATCCTCACCCTCTTTTCACGAACCTCGTCCTCCAACTTCAGCATCTGCCCATGTGTCGCATCTTGCTAGATCTCTATATCTATCTTAGCTTCTACTTCCTGCTGCCACTAGACTCTAATAGCCTCCTTCTCTGCCTGTGTTTGCTGAATCTTTAGCTCAGCCTCTACCAATCTAGCCTCCATCTTTGCCATCTTCTTCTTCAGCTTCGTGTTCTCGCCAGAGAACTGATAAGCTGCATCATTATATTGATCCTCCAAATACTGGTGAGTCAGGTTCTCCTCTTCTAAATGCTGAACCCTGTCCTCCAACTCCTCGTTCCTCATAGTCAACTCCTCGATGATGTCATTAGCAGTGGTGCCCGTGCCATCAACGTACTCAGCTGGCTCCTACTCCTCAAACTCGGCCTCATCCTCAATGTATGGCCTTATCACTCGACCCCTGACAGGCTCCTCACGATCAACCTCCTCAGGATCAGACTCCGGATCCTCTATCGGTGCAACCACCAGCGGCTGTGCAGTATCCGTATGGATATCAATGAACACCTCCTCCGCAACATGACTAGACTGTCCAATCTCATGCATCCTATATCATAAAAATAACAAATGTATGTACAGCAATAAAATATATTCATTGATGTAATAAAATGATATTTTATCATGTACATCTCGGTTGGATGGATTTTCTCAATCCACCTCCAAGAATACACAACATGATGAATCTCCCTGATTCATCTCCTAACGCACTCAATATGAGTTTAGTTCTAAGGTTATAACCTAGATTTCGCAATTCCTAACGTTTATAACCTACAACTTTGATACCAATCTGTGACAACCCCAAATCCGGGTTTCATAACCTCGGGTTTGGTTTTCACGATTCAATACTTAATATTAAAATCTCCATTTAAACATCGTGGAATAATACATAAAGGTTTCTTATAAAAAAAAAGGCTACAATCCCAAGGTCTACTAACCTTAACATAATAATACATATCTTAAGAGATTACAAAAGATTTATAAAAGTAATTACATATTAAACAATTCATTTAGCATACATTAACCTAATCTAAGCTTTGGTTTTTCCCTTGCCTTTGTCCGGTTTAGAACATTCGAGCTTAGCTGAAATATAAATCATGATATAGCAAGGGTGAGAAACTAGCTTGCTCAGCAAGTTTAAGAACAGATAATACATGATATATGCATAACATTCAGACATTTTGCGCAAAGGTCTGTTTTCCGACAAAAATAATCCCCTTATATAGGGTTGTTCGTTCTCAGTCTTACAATAAGAATCCCCACCAACCGATAGTTTGGATATGCTTTTAAAATATTCAATTTGATGAATTTAAACATCCATTGTCTAGCCGAAATAATTAGCTTAGACACTCTTAAATAGTTCTTGAATTAATGAACTATAAAGCTTACAAATGCACCAAGTGCGAATACAATAATAATATCGATGTGGAATAACTTTAAATAATTAAACCACTTAAAGCTATGACAAATAAATATAAGTGTAGAAATTTTCTCAATAATAATTGAATAAAATTAGAAAACTTGCTCAATATCAAATTTGAGTAAGGTTAAGAAACTTGCAAAAATAAATACAAGTTAAGAGTCAGAGAACTTGCCTCGTTTGTTGTCTACTGCTAACCAATTCAATTTATTATCCTTTGAATAGACCTAACAATTTATTAAGTTGATCTTTCAATTAGTATCATATACACATTCATATGATAACCTTTATATATCTTACATCTCTAACACTTGACTAAATAATTATATAGTTAAGGGTATATAAACACTACGAAAATATTATCATCACTTGATAATATTTTAATCACATAAAATCTATATTAATTATTTAATATAATTCAAACTCTTATCTAATATTATTAATAATCTAATAATATTTAATTAGTCTTATAATATAATTAATCATTTAATAATATTTTATTAACCTTCTAATATTATTAATCATTTAATAATATTTTATTTAACATATAATATTATTATTCATTTAATAATATTTTATTTACTTTATAATATTATTAATCATTTAATAATATTTTATTCATCTCTAATATATTAATCATTTAATAATATATTAATCATTATCTAATATTATTAATCATTTAATAATATTTTATTCATATTCTAATATTGTTAATCCTTTAATAATATTTTATTTATTGTATTAATTTATTTATATTATTAATTATTTAATAATATTTATCCTCTTCAACCTATTACTTTAACTTTCATAACGTTTAAATTACTTTTATTGGATCCAAAAATAATAAAATAATTTACAAAATATTTTTCATTTTCTGACCCGAGCCTACCCGACCCGGCCAAAATCAACCCGACCCGACCCGATTCGGAATTAATTTTTCAAACTGTCTGGTTCACCGCTGCGGCGATGACTTGCAGAAAGTTTCACCGCTGCGGTGGTGGGATTTACCGTTGCGGCAGTGGTTTAATTTTTAATCACAGGGTGTTTCACCGCTGCCGCAGTGGGACCTACCGCTACGGCGGGACCTACCGCTGCGGCGGTAGCTTTGTTTTTTAAAACCTTAATTTTTTAACTTTGATTTCTTTGGTTCAAACTTACATAAAATGAAATCTACACATCCAAATGACTACAAACTATTCTTATTATCTTCCTGACTTAATGCTTTACAATATTTCATGGTTCGATCACATTTTTGAAAACGTTTTGACATGAAATTTATGATCGAATCACCTAGGTTTTCAAAATCGACATGTTTTGCGGTAAGAGCCATAACTTCTTCTCTTTTTTCCATATTTTTGAGAGATTTAAGTTATGTTGTCTTCATAACTCATACATACAACTTTCTAGCCATAGAAATCACATATCTAGCTTATACATTTCAAACTACAACATTAAATAGCACATGCTTAACTAGAATTTTACCGATAAAGTTCAATATGGACTTTTCTTCCATTTATTTGTACATCACACATACCAAAACATATTTTAAACATATCAAACCATGAATCTACCAATATATCATAGTTTTAGACTTATAGATCATCAAAATAACTTTTAATAGGTTAAAAATATCTTTTGACCATATAAAACATATATAGACTACAAAAATAAAATAAAGAGAAGATAGAACACTTTTGAACCTTATGCTCTTGGATGCTCTTCTTATCTTGGCTAAAAACTTTGTTAGTGACTCCACCTTGATAAATCTCTAACAATTTCTTTGGTAAAATCTCAACTAATAAGTGTTTGTTTACTTTTCTCTCAAATGAGCTCTCTATTTTCTATCTAGAAATGCTATAGAAATGACTAACCAACACAACAAAGGTGTGGAGCATTCTATTTATGGAACTTGGGTAATCCTTCGTTAACCTTCCTAATCAACTAGCATTGGTCAATTTAGGAACTAATTATGATTACTATTGGAGTGAATGACATTGTGAATGACAAGGTGAATGACTAGGGTTGGTGACCAACTAAGACAAAGTGTGTGAATAAAGCAATTGAAGAAAAATAAGCCACCCCCATGTGGGCCCTGCAAATGCCGCCAAAATGGGATTTAATCCCCCATTTGTGATTTATTTTTATTACTTTAATTATATATATATATATATACACCTATATGTTGGTTTGCAAAAATTATGGCATACATATAATCAAATTATATAAGCACAACGAAAGCAAGAAAATCATATTTTAAAATTTTTGTACAAACCAATAACCCGGATCTTTCTTATGTGACTATTATTAATTGAGGAAGGATAAAAGAATTTATACCTTTGTAGAACCAAGCTTCCATGGGTTCAAGTTCATCTCCCTTTAATCCTTCATGTTCTTCTTCAAATTCACCAATTAGATTCCACGGATCAATGTTAGTTCCCCAAGTGTTGAGCCTCTAGAGGTGATCCACCAAGAGATCTATGAATTAAAGAAGTGGATCTTGGTTTCTCCAAACCATGGGTGGCTAGCCCTAATTCTCTCTCTCTCTCTCTCTCTCTCTCTCTCTCTCTCTCTCTCTCTCTCTCTCTCTCTAACTCTTAGATCTAGAGAATTATGGAGTACTCTATCTAATCTAATGAAAGAGTGTGTAACCTTGATCTATGATAAGACTCCTCTTATTTATAGATCTAGTCAACCCTCCTAAACTATTTAGGATTAGGGTTTTAATTTAATTCTCAATTTAATTAGGAACTAAATTAATTAATTACAATTCCTAAATCATTTAGGAATCTAATTATTTAATAATGAGAGTACTTCTTATTAATTAATTACTAAACCACTTAGTAACTTAATTAATTATTATAATTATAATTCCTAAACTATTTAGGAACTTAATTATTTAATAATAATATTACTACTTATTAATTAATTACTAAACCATTTAGTAACTTAATTAATTATTATAATTATAATTTCTAAACTATTTAGGAACTTAATTATTTAATAATAATATTACTACTTATTAATTAATTCTTAAACTATTTATGAACTAAATAATAATACTAGTAATTATAATAATAAGATTCCTCTTATTAATTTATAATTAGTATTTCTAAAATACTAAATTATAAATATTAAGCTATTTAATTTATTATTACAATTATGTCATCCACTTCTAAAATAAATATTACTCTTTTGCGGTGTGACCCTTTAGGTTCTCCATATTAAACCGGTTGTATAATAAATAAATTAGAACAATTCTAATTCTTTTATTATGAATTAACTCTTTAATTCATAATAAATAATTATTCCACAATAAGGGTAAGCCCCCTTAGTGATTAGTCGACTTTCCAGATAATATAGATTTCAACATTTAATCGGAAAAGAACCTTTCAGCAAATAGTTACCGTACAAATCAATCCTTCTATCATACAATGTCCTAATCAAATATAAGACACGGAATTTCTGTCAAGTCTTATTTATTTGATTATATGTATTTCAATTCACAAATACACAACTCTAGTTAACGTAAATTAGAAACTCCTTTCTAATTCCATTCAACCCTAGCCAGGGATTTCTGAGTTGTCACTTATTGAATCACATAGGACATTCTCTCCCTTTACTGAAAGTGGTAGATCCTTTGTTGATCATTCATCTATCTCCATATGTACTTTATTATACCCAATTATATCCTTTGATATACTAATAGGTCTTAAAGAATATGTCAAAGTATAACTTAGTACACACAAGATACTATGATGATCTCAAGTCCAAGGACCACTTGTACGACTATCACATAAGGAACTCCTATTGACAGACAAATAAAACTCCATTAGGTGTTCCTTGAGCGAGTCACGTTTAGTGAACTTATTCTCTAATAAGCACCTACATACTTGCTTTAGTGTCTCTACACAAATGATTATGAGATCAATCATCCTCTTCATAAGAGCAAGCATAGTATGTACCAATCTATCCGGATCTACTAATCCCCTTTTTAGTGATCCAAGGATTAGGAACAATTTTAGTTTTGAGCTATCATGAATTTAGATCTCATTAGCATAATCCCCATTATGGTTCTAAAAGCATTGCTCGAAAACTATGGGTTTATCCATTTGATTAATTCAAGTAATTAATCATGAATAAAGAAATGTCTTGATACTTTTATTAATAAATGAACAAGATTACAAAGTATATGCTTATCACATCAAATGTGATTGGCTTGAGGGCATACTACTTTCACTATATGTGTATATATATATATATATATATATATATATATATATATATATATATATATATATATATATATATATTGACCAACATTTTGACTTTCTATTGGGCTCCAATTTGGACCTAGGAATTAAATAAGTTAGCCTCATCCATTTAATTTGGTTTGACTCAATTTAATTGTTCTATTGGGCTAACATTAAATAACCTATGTTACATTTAATTAAATCAAGCATTGGGCTAGTTTAATTATTACATGGATCAATGTTTAAATTAATTATATGGACTACTAGGTAAATTTATTTGACCTAGTTTGATACCTCATTTGGACTTATAATATAATCCAATTAGACTTGCTTTGATTAATTATAATACATTGTTTCATTACTTTAAATAAATATACACACACACACACACACACACACACACACACACACACATATATATTCATTCAATTATTTAATGTACAATTTAATTAATTCAAAAATTTTAATTCATTGATAATTATGTAATAATTATAATTACAATGACATATAGAATTCATGGTCATTACAGATACCTACTGGTGATCTCACATATGCAAGTCGTTGTAGAGACTAAGCAAAAGTAGAAAGCTAAACAAATGATAAGTAATCATGTGCGTGAGGAATGAAACAAAGGTTGTTGCATTAACCATAGAAACTTACAGTTTAGCATGGCCTACGGGCAAGTATATTAAATTAGTAAGTTGTTACTATGTTGATTACTTGATAGACTTTGTATACTTGACTTACATAAAAAATATTTCAAATTGAACAAACTAAAGACAAAGAAATTATATGAATCATACATTTATGCAACACTGTTAACTTGGTCACGTTAATGAAACAAGACCAAACAAGATTGGATAAAGATAGGTCTGTATAGCCTTTTTGATTATGAATCAAATACAACATGTGAATCTTATATCATGGATAATATGACTAAATCTCCATTTAGTGGACATGGAGAGCGAGTTGTAGAGTTGTTAGAGATGGTACACACAGTCGTGTGTGGGACCTATGATAACAAATGCAAGAGGAGGGTATCCATTCATTACTTTCACTGATGATTCTAGATTTCGATATATGTATTTGATGAAATACAAATTCAAATCGTTTGAAACGTTCAAAGAATTCAAAAGTGAAGTACAGAAACTAAAAGCCAAAAGTATTAAAGTTCTTCGATTAGATCAAGAAGGGAATACTTAAGCAGTAAGTTTCTAGATCATCTCAAGCAAAATGGTATTCTCACATAATGGACATGGTGATGATCCATAATGAGTATTACTGATCTTCCAGTATCCTTCTAGGGTTATGCCCTAGAAACGACCGCATATCTACTAAACAAGGTACCTTCAAATTCCGTCCCTTATACTTAATATGAGTTATGGATAGGGAGGAAACCAAGTCTTAAGTATGTTAAGATTTGGATTGTCTAGCTTATGTCAAAAGGTTTGACAGTGATAAGCTTGTAGCAAAATATGATAAGTGTAAACTTGTGGGATATCCTAAAAAAAGTTTAAGGTATCACTTCTATAATTCGACTAATTAAAAGGTGTATGTTGAAACACGTTGCCTTATAGGAAAAGAAGTTTTTCCTTAAAGGGTTGGTGGGAGTAGAATAGATCTTGAAGAAGTTCAAGAACCACAAAACACTACAGATCAAGTGAAGGAATATGTATAAGTAGATAAACCTATTGTACCACAACCAAGTCGTAAATCTGGTCTAGTACCGAAGATACCTAAAAGGTATGGATTCATCATAGATGATGATGATGAGGTACATATTATAGTGGATGATGATCCAGTAACATACGATAAGGCATGAGTATTAGATACTCAAGAGAAATGGCTGATGACCATAAAATCTAAAATGGGTCTTTGGAGAAAGACTAAAGCAGATGGCAAGGTAGAGACCTATAAGACCTAAGTAGTGGTAAAAAGATTTCAAACAAGGTCAAGGAGTTGACTATAATGAAACTTTTCACTAGTGAAAATGCATATATCCATTCAGATTTTACTTGTAGTTACACCTTACTATACAAAAGGATGTATGTATGATATAACCAAGATGATTTATCTCCATAGAGATGGAGTAAATTAAGTATGTAAGCTACAACGATCCAATTATGGATTGAAGCAAATTTCTCGAAGTTGGAACATCCGTTTTGATGAGACAATCAAAAGAGTTTGATTTTATCAAAGACAAGGATGAACCGAGTTTGTACAATTAGTGGGAGTACTATGACATTCATAGCATTATATGTTGATATACTACCGATAAAGAATGACATACCGATGCTACAATCAGTAAAGATATGGTTGTCTAAAAATTTCTCCTTTAAGGACTTGGGAGAAGCATCCTAACATTCTATTCAGGATAAAGGTCTATAAAGATAGATCATAAAGGATACTCGGCTTGACCCAAGGGACGTATATTGATTCGTTGATATGTACTAGACTTAATATTGCTTATGTATAATAAACAGATATCAATTCAATTCTGGAGAAGAACATTAGAAAAGAGTTTCTAATGATGGGTCTGATATAAAACTAGAAGGCTCAACAGACTCAAGTTTGTTCAGACTAACTAAGATAATAACATATCCATTTCAGGTAATATGATTACCTTGAACGGTGTTGCAGTGAGTTGAAAAAGTTTCAAACAGCAAAGAGTTGATGATTTAGTGACAAAGACATAGTAAATAACTATAAGTGAAGCTGCAAAGGTGATTGTTTGGTTCAACAAGTTTATTACAGAACTTATAATGGTTCCTAGCATTAAAGGAGTTTAATTCGCCAAGGAACCTAGGTATCATCTAAAATTCAAACATGTGTTGCAGCACTTTCATATGATTAGATGAATCATTGAAAAGGAGATGACACCATAAAGATGGCAGGCTCTCAGTACATCATTACAAATCCATTAACTAAAGCATTTACTAAGCAATTTGTACGCTACTTAAAAAAGAATGGTATGGGGATACCAAAAGGCGATTGGCTTTAATGTAAGTGGGAGATTGAAAATTGTATGTCCTCAAGCCAATCACACTTGATGTGATAAGCATATACGTTTTATCTTATTCGTTTATTAATAAAAGTATCAAGACATTTATTTATTCATGATTAATTACTTGAATTAATCAAATGGATAAATCTATAGATTTCGAGCAATACTTTTAGAACCATGATGAGGATCATGCTAATGAGATCTAAATTCAAGATAGCTCAAAACTAAAATTGTTCCCAATCATTAGATCACTAAAAAGGGGATTAGTAGATCCAGATAGATTGGTACATATTATGCTTGCTCTTACGAAGAGGATGATAGATCTCATAATCATTTGTGTAGAGACACTAAAGAAAGTGTGTAGGTGCTTATTAAAGAATAAGTTCACTGAACGTGACTCGCTCAAGAAACGCCTAATGGAGTTTTACTTGTCTGTCAATAGGAGTTTCTTATGTGATAGTCGTACAAGTGATCATTGGACTTGAGATCATCATAGTATCTTGTGTGTACTAAGTTATACTTTAACATATTCCTTATGACTTGTTGGTATATCAAAGGATATGTTTGGGTATAATAAGGTACACATGGAGATAGATGAATGATCAACAAATGATCTACCACTTCTAGTAAAGGGAGAGAATGTCCTATGCGATTCAATAAGTGACAACTCAAAAATTCCTAGCCAGGGTTGAATGGAATTAAAAAGGAGTTTCTAATTTACATTAACTAGAGTTGTGTATTTGTGAATTGAAATGCATATGATCAAATGAATAAGACTTGACATAAATTTCATGTCTTATATTTGATTGGGACATTGTGTGGTAGAATGATTGAATTGTACGGTAACTATTTACTGAAAAGTTCTTTTACGGTCAAATGTTGAAATCTATATTATCGGGAATGTCAATTAATCGCTAAGAGGGGTTACCCTTATTATAGAATAAATATTTATTTTGAATTAAAGAGTTAATTTGTAATAAATGAATTATAATTATTCTAATTTATTTATTATACAACCAGTTTAATATGAAGAACCTAAAGGGTCACGTCGCAAAAGAGTAATATTTATTTTAGAAGTGGATGGAATAATCGTAATAATAAATTAAGTATATTTAATTTGTACTATGGTGATAGAATAAATTAAATAGCTTAATATTTATAGTTTAGTATTTTAGAAATACTATTTATAAATTAATAAGAGGAGTCTTATTATTATTATTGTTACTATTATTATTCTTACTAGTATTATTATTTTGTTCCTAAATGTTTTAGGAATTAATTAATAAGTACTAGTATAAGTGTAAATAATTAAGTTCCTAAATGGTTTAGGAATTATAATTATAATAATTAATTAAGTTACTAAATGGTTTAGGAATTAATTAATAAGAAGTACACTCATTATTAAATAATTAAATTCCTAAATGGTTTAAGAATTATAATTAATTAATTTAGTTTCTACTTGAATTGAGAATTAAATTAAAATCATAATCCTAAAAAGTTTAGGAGGGTTGACTATATCTATAAATAAGAGGAGTCTTATCATAGATTAAGGTTACACACTCTTTCACAAGAATAGATAGGGTACTTCATATTCTCTATATCTAAGGAGTTAGAGAGTGAGAGAGAGAGAGAGAGAGAGAGAGAGATAGAGATAGAGAGAATTAGGGTTAGCCACCCATGATTTGGAGAAACCAAAATTCACTTCTTTAATTCATAGATCTCTTGGTGGATCACCTCTAGAAGCTTCACACTTGGGGAGCTAACATTGATCCGTGGAATCTAATCGGTGAATTTGAAGTAGAACGCGAAGGATTAAAGGGAGTTAAACTTGTACTTGTGGAAGCTTGGTCCTACAAAGGTACAAATCCTTTATCATTCCTCAATTAATAATAGTCGCATAAGAAAGATATTAGTTATTGGTTTGTAGAAAAAATTTAAAATCTGATTTTGCTTACTTCTGTTGCGCTTATATAATTTGATTATATGTATGTCATATTTTTGCAAACCAACAGATCCAAGCATTAAAGCATTCAAACATGTTGTTTTCAACTGAATCAGCTTTAGAATGAGTTTGGAAATACGCTTTTAACCAGAACTTAAGATCCTGATCACTAATTTTTTCATGTGAAGCAATCGATAGTGACTTAATTTCTCTCATAACTTTCTTATGTGTTGCAGGATGTGTAGCACATGTAGCTTCCCAGAAGGCTCTCTTCAAAACTTGTGAAGAAAACCTCTTCCTCTAGTTACCATAGATGTGTCTTGCACAATTTCTATGTTCAGCTTGAGGAAGAAGTTCATTTATTGCATTTTTCAATCCCTAAAATCACACACTAATATAAAAAAAAAAAAAATGTGCATTGTTACAACTGTGCATTATTAAAATTGTTCAATAAAATAACTATTCATTATTACAAACTATGATCGAATCATATAACTAACCTTTTGTTGATCACTGATAATTGTATACCCACTGCCATCATAAAGGTCAAGGTCATTTGTTAACAACTCTAAAAACCACCTCCAACTATCAGCATTTTCACTCTCCACTACACCCATAGCTACCGGGTACATTTGATCATTCTCGTCCCTTCCAACAGCTAATAACAACTGCCCTCTGCATACAATCTTAAGAAAACAACCGTATAAACCCAATATTAGCTTGCAGCCTTCTTTCCATCCTTTCTTCAATGAGTCATAACAGACATAAAATCTCTTGAAATTGACCTCATCCTCGGGATTTAACCTGGTAGTTTTGATATCAACTGTGTTGTTCTTGTTGCTTTTGATGATCTCACATCCAAAATCCCAAACTCTGGCATAATGGTCTTTCATCACCTTATGTATACTTGCAAGTGCAGCATGTCTAACCCTCATGCACTTAACTAGTGTTACATCCAATTTCAATTTCACTTCAATTTCCTCTTGCATATTGTTAAGCTTCTAGTTAGGATTTTTCCTGATTCTATTTTCATAATACTCAGCTACGAACTTTTTATTAGCCTACTTATTTACAAAGGTTCTGCAACAATAATGCACATCTAATAAAGCCTTGATCTGAACAGTTTAACTACATTGTATATAGCTATCCCAAAGTTTCCAAGGGTAGCCTTTAGCATACCTAACACTCACTCTATCTTTATCATTCACCTTATACCACAATTTTCTCTCATTTGCAATTGAGTAATCTCTGATGGCAATCTTCAACTCTTGAAAATTGGCAAATATCATACCTCCTTTAAAAATAATACCCTTCTTTTTGGTGTTGGGGTTGAACACTTCAGTGGTTTCGAATTTCCTTCTTCTAACTGAAGGAGAACCAATATAACCAAGATTTTCATTTTCACTACTTTTGGATGGGGTTCGTAGCACATCACTATCCGCGTATTCACTTTCGCAATTAGGTTCTTCTGAATGATCATCACCGCTATCATTTTCTGCACCAGCCTCCTCATCATCATTTTCTGTACCATCCTCCTTATCATCATTTTCTGTACCATCCTCTACACTAGTGTCCTTATCAACTTCTTCACTGGCCTCTACAACAGTCTCTTTCTCATTTCCCTCGTCATCAGCCATATAATTTGCATCATCCCAGCTGCATCAGCCTCTACAGCATCTGCATCAACAGTTTCATCATTCCCTACTGCATTAGCAGTTTCATCATTCCCGGTTAAATCACCAGTTTCATTCAAGATGTCTTCTTCTTCTTCTGGTTT
Source organism: Hedera helix (assembly GCA_947179155.2). Lineage (NCBI taxonomy): Eukaryota > Viridiplantae > Streptophyta > Magnoliopsida > Apiales > Araliaceae > Hedera > Hedera helix. The sequence continues at coordinate 27,787,125 of OX359272.1, read as the reverse complement.
GTCGATCTAAGACTTGTACACCTTACAGGTCCTCCTTGCTTCTCTTAATTCTTCATCACTACTAAGTAAATCAGCATCAGCATCAACATCAGTATCACCAATTGTGCTGTCATCATTTATATCTTCAATCACTGTTTGTTTTTTCTTTCCCTTTTCAGTTTTATTTCTTTCATTCTCCGTAACAAGACTCTTCGCAGGGGTCAGAATAGGGGCTTGCTCAGTCTTATTTGGGTCTAAATCTATTACAGGTCCTTCTACTATCACATGATCAACATATAGCTCAATCAGCCCAAATGGTTGACACATCTTCACCATCTCTCTAACAATAGCATCATCATGGACAATCCTAACTCCATTTTGAAAAGTATGTCCATATCTCTTAAAATAGACCTGACATCGACTATCATAATTTAATTGTCCCGCCAATGACTCTATAATACCCATTCAAAAATAATCTGCATCAATTTTATATACTTCTACTTGACCTTTAATATAATCAGGTCGACGACAATGCTTGAATTGTCCCTTGAAGTGAACATGTACGTCACATGTAGTCATTCTGTGACAAACAAGAACAAACAAAAGTTATTAACTGGAAAGTAAATGAAAAAAAACAACCATGGACCACATGTTTGCTATCTGTAGACAAACCCTAATTTATATAGCATAAATACCATTAAATGTACTTTGACTACTGGAAAGTAAAGAAAAAACAACACCCATGGCCCACATGTTAGCTATCTATAGACAAACCATAATTTATATACTACACATATGGATAAATACGATTAAAGAATCATTTGTTAGACAGTGACAGATAACAATCAGACAAAAGTGAAAAATCAACCCTTTCTTTATTTCACCAACACAAATACCCACAATCAGCCATAAAAATGAGAAATCATACCTGATAGTCCTCCAAATCATTGTTATTGTCTTCAGTCGCAACCAAAATGAGCAAGGTATCACTGTGATCGATCAAGGTTTCTCCAAAATTAAGGCTTTTTCTCCGCCCACTCGTGGAATGTAAAGAACGATTGATTTACAAATAATTTCACTATCAGAGACTTTGATGCTTATCGGAATGGTTCTTTCACAGCCAGATCGAGCAAGGTTTCACTATGATCGAGCCACAACTTCTCGTCCAACTCTAAGCCTGTGTCTGGTGACTCGTGTCTTGGAATGATTTACAGACTATTTTAGTATGTCTTTTACTTTAATTGCTAATTGGGATACATCCCTTTTTAAGGTGGATGCCACATCGATTCGTGTATTACGTGGAGGGATGCTCCCTCGCACGTTACTTTTTTATCGTTTACAATAACAGATTTTCTAATGTTTTGTAAAAATAATTCAATACAATGACTCGATTGTAAAAAATTTCAGTACAATGATATATTTGTAAATTGGGGTCGAGTACAGTGGACAAAAAATAATTTAACATAAAACTTTGACAGAAAAAGTGGCCAAGTTTTTTATCCTTTTTTTTCGTTTATTAAAAAAATCATAAACACAATAATTGAACAGAAAATTATTTCTTTTTTTTTCTGTCCATTTTAAAACTCATAAACAAAGTGTAAGGGATAAAAAAAAGTATGTCATTTTGTTAACTAACTGTAGTCAAATTTAACTAAGGGGTTGTCTTAGGTAAAAAAAAATCATTCATATATATATATATATATATATATAATGATAATTATATAAATAAATAAATATTATGAAAACTGATATTTTCAAAGTAGAAAATAATATTTTCACAGTTAAACCGTCGTTATACATCTATAGCGACGATTTAGCTGTGAAAATATTAAAAATAACTATGAAAATATTAATTTTTAATATTATATGTCAAACACAAAAATATAAGATTATGAAAAAATTATAATTTATTGAATAAAATAAGAAACAAGCCTAAGTGAACAAACTCTTTCACGTGGGTAGTAAATGTATAAACCATTTGGTTGCTTGTATATGGATAAAAGTGGCCCCATTTCATCCCCCAATGTTCGTCCCGGGCTACACAGAGAACTTAATCGTCGGAAAAATCATTGAATTCTGCTTTAATTATCAAAAAAATATACTGTTATGATTAATAACAAATACTGTTATTACTTGTAATGCATAAGAGTGGATGTAATACCGTTATCATCCGTTAGCGAATTTACCATCCGCTAAAAATTAGTAGGTAATATAATAATAATAGTGGTTGACATATTCTAAATTTTACTCTCGATCGTTGGTCTTTATAATAAATTATATAAATATTATTTGTCCAATTTTGTTACATAACAAATACTTGTTATAGATTATTACCTATATATATATATATATATGGGAAAACTAATATAAGATATGTCTTTGTAATGTCCTAGAATTTCCACGTCTTTATTAATTAAATTATTAATTTAATTTCCAACGAGTTAGTTTTACGAGATTATTTAAATCTTTTTATGTGATTAATTAATTATGTGATTAAATAATTATGTAATTAATTACTAGAATTAATTAAAGGGGGTTACTAATATGTTATTAAATTAGTAAACAAACCCTAAAGTTTTAATATCAAAATAATTGATAAGTTTTCTATTAATTAAATATTCAATTAAATTGAATATAATGAGTGAATTAAATATAATAAATTAATTAATATGATTATTAATTAATGTAAATAATGTGAAATATTAATAATAATATTTATTAGTCCATTTAGTAATTTAATACTTATGGGTTAGAATATTTAATTATTTATTCAATCTAATTATTTATTTAATCATGGATTGAATAATTAATGTGTAAATTATTAAATTAGCCCAACATGGGTCAATTAGTAGCCCAAGTGGAAAGTAATAAAATTTGACAATTTAGTAGCCCAAACAATTTAATAGAAGTCCAATTGGTATTTTAAATTAAAGCCCAATGATTGGCCCACTTGGAAAATACTTAATTTAACTATTATTAATTTAAAAAGTAAAAAGTGACAATGAATTTGGGACATGAAGGATTAGCCGAGCATACATGGAGAGGAGAGAGAAAAGAATTGATTTTTTTGTTATTTTAGTTTATTATTTATTTATTTAATTAATGGTTGCTTGTTTTATTTTTTTCAAGTACATGGACCATGCTTCTTTTCACCAACTAAGTCATGGCTTGTTAACTTGTGTAAGTATCCAATAGCTAGCTTGTAATGGTCAAAATTATTAGATACATTATGTGTATCTATTAATTTTTCAAGTATACTTGAAAAATTGATAGATGTTATTTCATTTTTGCTCCAAAATCAAAAGAGAGAGTTTGAGAGCAAAATATTTTGAGAGAGAGCAAGAGAAGGAGAAGGAGTTCTAAGCTAGTTTATGTCTTCAAGATTCACCACTTATTTTGGAAGAAAAAGAAGAATAGCCATTAAATCAAGGTAATGGTTATTTTAAATGAAATTTTGTTTTTAAATTAAATAAATCATCATGTTAGTATAAACATGTTAATATGGTTATTAATGTGTAGTTGTAATATTTATGTCATGCTTGAGTTTAATATGTTTGGTTTGTATTTTGGTATATTTTATATGCTAAAAATATGTATTTAATAGTGTGTAAACAAGTTTTGGAATTTATGTCCAAAAATATTTTTATAAAACTTAGGTTTGATGTTCTAATATTATAGAACATTAAATCATGAGTTAAATAAAGTTTGAATCACTTAAAATGGAGTTATACACAAAAAGTTATGATTTGTGGTAGTTTATGTGATGTAAAAATTTTTATAAAAAAATAATGATATTAAATCATGAAAAATTAATTTTTCATGTTATAAATTAATATAAGGTGATTGATAATATTTTTGGATTTTTATTGAAGACTTAAAGATTTATTGGAGGTATATTTTTATTTAAAATGTGTATGCCGGAGCACTGTTCATAGTCTGCTAAAAGGAAAAAATTAAGAACAGTCCGCGCAATGCGCGGAAGGCATTTGGCTGAAAAAAATGCGGAGCCAAACGACGTTGTTTGGCTTCCGCGGAAAATCACTCCGCGCGTACGCGCGGAAGCCGCTTCCGGTTTCTCAAAACGGTGTCGTTTTGAGTCGTAGCAGTGGTGCACGCGCAATGCGCGGTAAAGGATTTTGGCGGAAATTACAATTCTGCCCCTCCGTGTTTTTTTTGGCGAAATGACCATTTTGCCCTCGGATCAGTTTTCTGATTAATTACGAAATTGCCATCGATCCGGTTTTTCAACTTATTTACGGAAATATCATTCGGGTTAATTTTAATTAAAATAAATATTTGAAAATTAATTTAAAATTATAACAAAAATAATAATAATACAAAAATAATATTGGGGAGGATATTTTTCATTAAGTTTAATATTTAAATATTTTAAATATTAATCTAGTTAGCTAATCATGGTTAAGTTAAATAAATTTATTCTTTATTTATTATTTTAAATGTTAACAATAAATAAAGGTGATAAATTAGCAATTATTATTTAATTCCTATTAAATAATACTTAAGGAGAGATAAAATTTATAAATTAATTATTTATTATTTAAATATTATTAAATAATAAATAAGGATAATTAAGTAATTAATTATTATTTAATTAGCATTAAATAACGATTAATGAAAATTAAGTTATTAGAGTAATAATTTATTATTTAATTTAGATAATAAATAAGAATGATTTGATTATTATTTAACCTTAAATAATAATTAAAATTAATTAAATAATTAATTATTATTTAATTGACATTAAATAATAATTAAAGAGGATTAAGATTGTGACGACCCCAAATCCGGGTTCTTTAACCCCGGGTTTGGGGTCGTCACAGGTTGGTATCAGAGCTGTAGGTTAGAAACGCTAGTATTTGCGAAACCTAGGTTATAACCTTAGTACTAAACTCTTATCGAGTGTGTTAGGAGATGAATTGGGGAGATTCATCCTGTTGTGTATTTTTGGAGATGGATTGAGAAAATTCATCGAGCCGAGATGTACATGATAAAATATCATTTCATTTTATCAATGAATATATTTTATTGTTGTACTAACATGTGTTATTTATGTTATTGTAGGATGACGGAGATAGGCCAGTCGAGTACTACGGTAGATGAGGTGATCTATACGGATATCCCTATGGATACCGCACAGCCACGGGTGGCTGCACCTATCGAGGAGCCAGAGTCAGATCCCGAGGAGGGAGATAGAGAGGACGCTGTCTGGGGCGGAGTTATGGGGCAGTACAGTGAGGAGGAGGCCGATACTGATGATGATGAGGATGAGGAGCCAGCTGAGTATGTTGATGGCATGGGCACTGTCACCAGTGACATCATCGATACTCTCACTACGGCTAACGATGAGCTAGAGGAGAGGGTTCAGCACATTGAGGAGCAGAACCAGTGTGACGACCCCGAATCCGGGTTTCTCGAACCTCGAATCCGGTTCAACACGAGTACAACATTTTCCTTATCTTTCGTGAATTTTAACAATATTATAATTGCTAAATAATCATTTATTTACAATTATATAACATCTCCTTCTATTCCAGAATCGCAATCTTTATACATTCCTAGTATGTCTTCATATCATACATGATACGACATTCTATTACAATCAATTTGAGATCATATGTATAATGACTCAATCACACCATCCTATTATCCTTATTCATAAAGGACAACGTCTGAAAAATGATATTCAAATAATCTGTAAATGTTCTCTTAACAATTTAAGTTTGCTAATCTATAGCACAACAAAACATAAACTCTTCATATCTACTTACACAAGTGAATGAATTAGTCTACCGCAAGGTTTTACTACAAAAGCACCTATGCTTCAATCTTGATGACTCGTTAGTCAATCTTCATCTTTGCCTCTACCGGAGTAATCGGCTTCCTCAAGCTACTCTGTAATGTTTTGTTTTAAGCAAGGGTGAGCACGACGGCTCAGCAAGTCTAACAGTTTCACATAACACGTAAAAACAGTTCAATCATGCTTCATGCATCTTATGCTTTGCAGTACATACATTTCTCATGCATATCATGCCTCGCATTTAATCTATGCTTCATGCCTAGCCTCTATCATGACATATAGTTCAATGCAGAACAATTGTCTTAAATCAACTACCGCATATCAATAGTTCAAATCAACTTATTTCACAAAAGCACATTAACACATCTTTGCACATAACCACGTATGAGCACATCACAGTTTAATAACAAACTTATAAATTATGCACATAATGCAACACGTTCTGAAAAACTTGCCTGGACTTGTATAACCAGCTTACGTTAATCTTTCACGTTCCTTGCACCACCTACACGGTATGTGAGATCAACGGTGCACAATATCAGTCAAAGTTTGACTCAATACTAAATCTTATTTTAAAGATATTTATTTCTTCTTATCATCCCCTTTATTTAATAAGGTTAATTTCATATTTTAGTCTCTCTTTGACTTGACTCAGTGTTTCATATTCAACACCATAAATCTTTTGTTCGAAACTATGCAATTCTGACATTTATTAATGTCACTGCATTAAAACTTGGACCCTATATTTATTTAGGTCGATCCACCAATTAATCACTAATGGACCATACCCTTGGTTTAACTTAATCACATCATTTATCTCGATACCTATCATAATATTACCCACCTTGGATAATATTTTAAATTTTACTATCAATTAGTAATAACTTATAATGTTATTTAATTGTTAAATAACACTTTAAATAATCATTACTATTATTAATTTATTTTTAATAATAGTTTACCTTAATCATTATTATTAATCTTTTAATAATAATTTAATTGCTTGCTAATATTATTACCCTTTAATAATATTTTAATTGACTTCTCATTATTATCAATCATTTTAATAATATTTTAATTGTTCATCAATATTATCAATCATTTAATAATATTTGAAATCCTCACGTATCATTAGTAATTATTTAATAACGATTCAACCCTTAACTATTATTACCCAATAGTTAATTACTTGTTAAACAATATTATTAATTCTTTAATAATATTCTAAATCTTTATTTATCATTATTATTTATTTAATAATGATTTAACTCTTAACTATTATTATTTAATAGTTAATTAAATGCTAAATAATATTATTAATCCTTTAATAATATTTTAAATTAATTACATATCATTATTAATTATTGAATAATGATTTAATTCTTAACTATTATCATTTAATAGTTAGTCAATAATATTATCAATATATTTTAATTACTTAATAATCTTCTTTCGATTAAGTAATAATTTATTCCACTTAATTACCATTATTATTTAATATGAATTAAATAATAATTAATTAACTAATTATCCGAACTCATTATTTAATATTAATTAAATAATAATTAATTAATTAATTAACCTTACTTATTATTTAATATTAATTAAATAATAAATAATTAGTTTATTAACCTTAATTATCCTTTAATTATTATTTAATATTAATTAAATAATAATTAATTACTTAATTAACCTTACTTATTATTTAATATTAATTAAATAATAAGTAATTAGCTTTCTAACTTTAATATTCTTTAATTATTATTTAATATTAATTTAAATAATAATTAATTATTTATTTAACTTTACTTATTATTTAAGTGCAATTAAATAATAAATAACTAACTTATTCATCTTAACATCCTTTAATTATTATTTAATATTCATTAAATCATAATTAATTAATTACATAACTTCATATATTATTTAATATTTATTAAATAATATTTAATTAGATTATTAGCCTATTTATACACTAATAAATAGCTAATATATAGTGAATCACTCCAATAATTTCAAATTTTATTTTATAACACTTAACTAGCATGCCAATAGGTCAAATATTATTTTTCTAAAATTAAAAATAATTTTCCCATAATTATTAGCAATTTAGTAAGCTTTAATCCACCATTAATTCTAATAAATACCAAATTACAAAAATATTCGGATTTTAAATTTTGATAATTTTCTTTATAAAATTATAAGCATTTTCTCTTTTGGAACCAACCCAAGAACCGGCCTAAAAATGCCCGAACCGGCCCTACCTAGAAATCATGAAAAACCGAAAAAAACCGAACCGGCCGGTTTTTTTAAAAAAATAGGCAGATTACTTTTATGCTTTTTCAGACTTGGGGTCTTCGACGGGAACTTGAATAAAATGAAATCCACAAGTCCGATTGAGGCCTATTTGGTATCGATGGATTCGTAACTTCCCGAACTACAATTTTCTGTTATCAAACATCAAATTTGGATTTGTTTTGGTCACGGAAATTGGCTCCAAACCGGACTATTGTGCACAGCCCTAAAACAATGGGGTGTTTTGGTAGAAAATCCATATCTTGCTCATTTTAAATCGGATTTTAGTCATTCAACTTGGAGAATCTTCATATTTCATGGATCTATCATCCAAAATTGACGGATCATAAATCCGACTTACGGATTGTGAACAGTAATTCCGTGAATGGGCTGCTACGTATTAGATTAATTTGTTTTCGTCGGTAAAAATTTATTCAATGAGTTTGATGAAATTTTTCATCATAAACACATATAAAAACCCATGTTAAACCCATGTAACCCTAGATATACCAATATAGCATGGATCTATCCATTTAGACTTTGAAAATTATATTTCTACCATAGAAATTACATAATACCCAAAGAACAATATCAAGCTAGAAGGTTTTATACCTTTTGTTGATTATCCTCTTTGTTAGAACTTTGAAAAGACTTGGATGATCAATTTTCTTACATAGATAACTTCCTCTTGAGGAGACCTCCATCTTTAAACCTTGCTCCAAGATCATCCAACCATCAATGCTTACAAGATCTAACTTTCTTTTTCTTTTTCTCTAGAGCTTTTTTTCTATTTTCTTTCTCTCTAGCTTTTCTAGTAAAAAGACTAACAACCATATCACAAGTGTGGGAAGCACTCTATATATAGCCAAATGCTAATACTTTATTAACTCTCCTAATTCACCAACATAGTCAATTTAGAGCTTAATTGAGATTACTATTGTGACGCCCCCAAATCACTATACTTACTATAGATGACTTGATGCTCACTATAAATGCTAAATCAATAGGTTTATAGATGATTTCATTTATTCTGAAATAAAGTTCTCATCCTAATTCCCAAAGATCTTTCATTATTTTATATCAAGTCCTTATAATTGATACAAGAGACTTAATATTCAAACATAACCTTTTTATCCTTAATATTTAGATATTCTATAACTTTACATGTTTCAACATCCACGGTATTAAATCATTAGGACGGCTCTTGGGAACAGAGAATCTCGCGGTGAATGTTTGCATCTTCACCCGTGATAAATGTTTGCATCTTTATCCGTGACAAATGGTTGTATCTTTGTCCGGTGCAAAATTCTCTTTCCGTACAGAACATTACCCAAATAGTTAAAACCCTCATTCGAAACGTATTTGGTTATAGTGATATCTCTTCATATTAATAATCCTATTTATCCGACATTCAGAATAGTAATAACGAGTTATACCTGGGTCCGAGGAACCTTAACGATGGATTTGACTTAGTCAACATCGCTTAGTCCTGTCTCGGATGTACAGCACTCACAAGTTATTTATCGATCCTCATCCAGATAAATAGATCATTATTAATACTATGTTAAGTTTTAACAATTCTAAGTTTAATCAAAGTAAAGACGTAACAAGAGAATGTGATAAAACTTGATAATATTTATATAATATTCGGTTACATGTGTTGAACTTGTTCTTATTACAAAATGTCATTATGACTACAGTTAAGAACAGTTAAGGAAAGCAGTAAACTAGTCTACGCATTTCTTCTTTCCTTTCTTCTTCGAGCCGGAGCTCTCGGGTTTGTCTGCACATTAGGTTTATATGCAAGGGTGAGCTAAAATGCTCAGCAAGTCTTAAACACATAACATATAAGTGAACTCACACCGATAAGGATTGTAAGGACTCATGGAATAACAATTGATATTTACAAATGTTTTAACATAGCAAGACTGAGTGGTGGTTAGACCTTGAACTGTTCTTTGTCTTTCGACTTAGAACCTTTTACAGTGGATATAGAAAGGGGATCAACCTAACGACATCCTATGTTATGCATAACATACAATACACTGGACAGATCAAGAACAGTAATACATATTTGTTCATCTCAGTTTACTTCACATGTCAGGATCGCCCCAAGACGACTTGGTTTGATATAATAAAGCATTATTCGAATTTATCACGAATAATCATTTCATTTTGCAAGTTATGCCGAAACAAAAAGCAATAACTCTCGTATCAAAGATTTATAACACGTTGCATACACAAAATGTATAAATCACATAGAAAGCAAGTAAACAAAATTTAAGGATAGAAAACTTGCCTTTAGCACAATTTAGGGTTTCCCGGTAATCGATTAAAGCGCCTATACAAAGGGTTTCGTGTACCGAATGTTAGTTTATCGAATTTTCCTTTTGAATAAGTCTTAGAATAACTTAACTAGACTATTTCCATAGGTGGAATCATTTCGTTAAGTGGCGAACTCAAAATTTTATTTTTTTAGTGCTAGGATCCGAATGGTCCTTAAAAAAAATTCAACTTCGACCTATTTTATTGCGACAGTCATAACTTTGTCATACGAAAACATTTTTGAGTGATTCTTGAGTCTAAATTGCTTAGAATTTCATGATCTACAACTTTCATTTAGGTGTCTAAGGCAGATTCAGAAATTAAATTTTCGGAAATTACCAAAAATATTCTGCTAGTATATTAAACTTAACTTTCTTTGATCCGATTGGTAAAACATGATACCTCAAGCATTAATTTGCTAAGATAACATGTTCTAACACTCCGTATCACTTCATAACATAAAAATAACAAAATCATAAACCTACTTATATAAGATTTTATGACTTTTTCTCAAGAACACGAAGAACGAATCGAAGAATACGAAGAACACGAAGAACAAAGTTTCATCGTTCTTCGTTTCGACTACTAAAACTTGATGCCACAAGCATTATTTAGCAAGGCCATCATGTTTCATCATCCCATAACACTAAATTACCAAATCATAAACCTACTTATGTAGAAATTATGACTTTTGCTCAAGAACACACGAAGAACACGAAGAACGAAAAATCGTACATGGTAACGACTTATGTTCTTGAGCTTTTGGATTTCATACTTGAAATAATTTGAGCATTATAACTGCTTACATATGTGATTATAACACTTTATAATTGACAAAATTTGGTCATTATAACGACGTGTTTACTTAATTATAACAATTTATAATAATACTCCAGAACATACGAAGAACACGGAGAACGGATAAACCGTACATGGATACGACGTATGTTCTTGAACTTTAAACTATGAAATGAAATTTGACATAACAACGACTTGCTCAAGTCATAAGGAACACGGAGAACGAAAAATCGTATATGGCTACGACTTATGTTCTTGAGCCTCATCGATAAAATAAAACTTTAAGCATAATAACGATTAAGAATCGTACCTTTTATTATTGCAAGCTTTAACTATTTCTTTGCAATCGATTCTTGTCTCACAAGAACTCTCTCTATATTTGCTCTTTAGCTTTCAAAAATGGTAAAGAACTAATGAACTTAAGCCTTCTATTTATAGGAAAACCAAGGGTCGGGGTAGTTTGGTCATTAGTTTAAAAGCCAAGGGCATTTTAGTCATTTCGCACATTATTTAATTAATAAAACTAGAATAATATCTAGATATTTTCCAAGCCAAGCTTCTAGAAGCTTCCCGAGCTGTTTTGTCATTATTTCTTCCGATTTCGGTATATCGGATAAATCGCGTGTGATTAATTTAAAATATTTCGCATTAGTAATATAAGTTTTAATTACTTATACGTATTTTATTAATAAAATACATCATTCAGTATTAATATGATGTCTCGTCTGACCCTCAAAGTTTTCCTTGAATTAATCTCGGATAATCTTCCGTATATTTTTCTCAAATATACCTACCGGGCGACGCGATTGATAAATTTCTTTCATTCTAGATACTAATTATGATTGAATAATATAATTAGGTATTAATCTGATAAATTTGATTATTCAAATTTAATGTTAACCTGTCTCATGTTCCGTTTGATGAAAACAATACGGATGAATTACCAGTTTAATTATATAACAGTCTGATTCCAACTAAATGATTAACCAATACTGATTTAAAAACTTGATATTACTGAGTTTTGTTCCGAATAAACACTATTTTGTAAAGTGAAAAGTCCAAAAGACTTGGCACGTTTTTCGGTGAATAGTGTTTTTGGCGACCATTTCTCAGAAAATGGTTAGAAGACCAAAAAGTCAAAAATAATATTTATTTTCGTCTTTTCCCTATTTCGTCTTATTCCCGACACACTTTTCGAGAAAATATTTTATTGCTTATTACGCACCGGTGTTGCATACAAACACTGTATCCATCAACGGTTTGATCAAAAACATAAAGCGTTTTCGTTTGAAGAGCGTTTTACGTTTTATTTTGGGAAAAATATCAGTGGCTCCCTGGTATCTATTCCCCGTATAAATGCTATATCGTGAAATGGAAAAAGTCCAAACGTTGAAAAGAACGTTCAAAAAGACGACAAACGTTTTCTCGTGAATCGTGTCTTTTTCGTCTTTTTCCCAAGAAAATTTTATTGATTCCCTGACATCTAAACCTCATATTATCACTATGTTGTGAAATGTAAGAAGTCCTACAGATGAAAGAAACAGTCAAACGAATGAAAAACATCACCTCGTGAATAGTGCTTTTACACGTTTTTCGAGAAAAACTATTATTGACTGTTTCGTGTTTTCAAATCGTGGGAAGGTTGAATCTTGAAACAGAACGTCATTTCGACGTACACGTTTCGCTCGGGAGCTTAGGTTAGAATTCCTAGGGTTTAGACCCTAGGGTTTAGGGTTTAGGTTTTATCTTCTTTTCAGATTTTTGAAGAAAAAAACTTTTATGTTCCTTTTTCGTGCTAAGGCTGTATACTTGAACCGAAACACATAAATAAGCAATAACGAAGATTTCATAACACATATAAGATGTAATTCAAGCTTTATTTATTCACATAAAGTCGGATTACAACTCTCTCGGAAGTTCGGAATATTACATTCACCCCTCCTTAAAAGAATTTCGTCCCCGAAATTAACTTATACAATTAAGAAAATAAATGTGGATATTCTATCTTCATTTTATCTTCTAGTTCCCACGTTGCTTCTTCGATGGATTGATTTCTCCATATGACCTTGACTGAAGGTATGACCTTGTTTCGCAAGACTTGTTCCTTCCTATCAACAATTTTAACAGGAATCTCTTCGTAGCTTAGATCCTTCTTGATTTGAATGGGTTCATAGCTGATGACGTGTTTGTAATCGGGTTTATAGGGACGTAATACTGAAACATGAAATACATTATGTATATGTTCCAGTTCTGGAGGTAAGGCTACTTCATAAGCTACTTCACCTATTCTTCGTAATATTTCGAATGGTCCTATAAACCTTGGACTCAGTTTTCCTTTCTTTCCAAAACGAATCTTTCCTTTCCAGGGAGATACTTTTAGGAAAACATGACTACCAACTTCAAAGTCTCTCTTTTGTCGATGTAGATCGGCATATCTCTTCTGTCTTTCTTGAGCAGCTCGTAACCTCAGTTGAATTGTTCGAACTACCTCCGCTGTTTGTTGAACCAATTCTGGCCCAAGCATCTTCCGTTCACCAACTTCGTCCCAACACATCGGTGTTCTACACTTTCTTCCATATAGGGCTTCATATGGTGGCATTCCTATACTAGCGTGATAACTATTGTTGTAAGAGAATTCTACCAGAGGTAAGTGATCTTCCCAACTTCCCTCAAAATCCATCATACAAGCTCTCAACATATCCTCCAAGGTTTGGATAGTCCTTTCACTTTGACCATCTGTTTGCGGGTGATAAGCAGTACTCATTCTCAATTGTGTGCCTAGATGTTCTTGAAGACTTTTCCAAAAGTTCGATGTGAACCTTGGGTCTCGATCTGACACAATTGAAACTGGCACGCCATGTCTAGAGATAACCTCCTTAATGTATAGCTTTGCTAATCGATCCAAAGTGAACTTAACCTTAATTGGTAAAAAGTGAGCTGACTTGGTTAGTCTATCCACTATTACCCAAATGGCATTATGACCCTTCTGTGTGGTTGGTAGGCCTACTACAAAATCCATTGTAATATGCTCCCATTTCCACTCTGGAATCTCTAACGGTTGTAACAATCCGCTTGGTCTTTGATGCTCAGCTTTAACTTGCTGACATGTCAAACACCTACTAACGAATTCAGCCACCTCTCTTTTCATGTTTGGCCACCAGAAATGTTGACTTATGTCTTTGTACATTTTGGTACTGCCTGGGTGTACTGAAAACATAGTACTATGTGCTCCTGACATGATTTCTTCCTTGAGTTCTTGAACTGCAGGAATCCAAATTCTAGATTCAAATCTTATGATTCCCTCCTTGTCCATCTTGTATTTGCCGTTTATAACCTCTGTTGACTTTTTCAACTTCCTATAATTTCCATCCTCCTCTTGGATTTTCTTAATGTTACCCAACAAGGTTGAGTGATCTTCCATTATGAACAATTTCCTTGTCGAGACTGAAGGAACTCTCACTTCTATGTCGAGTCTAGCGAACTCTTTAATCAATTCCTCCTGAGTTGTTAATACATTTAACTTCTCTTGATTCTTCCTACTCAAAGCATCTGCAACTACGTTGGCTTTTCCTGGATGATATAGGATTTCACAATCATAATCCTTAATCAATTCCAACCATCGTCTTTGCCTCATATTCAACTCTCGTTGTGTAAAAATATACTTTAAACTCTTGTGATCTGTATAAATTTCACACTTCTCCCCGTACAAGTAATGCCTCCAAATCTTCAAAGCAAATACTACCGCCGCTAATTCTAGATCGTGAGTAGGATACCTTAACTCATAATCCTTTAGCTGTCGCGAAGCATAAGCTATTACTTTGCCATGTTGCATTAAAACACAACCTAATCCTTTATGTGAGGCATCACTGTAGACTACAAGACCTCCACTATTATCAGGTAGTGATAATACTGGTGCCTCACTTAGCCTCTTCTTTAGCTCTTGAAAGCTCTTTTCACATTTATCTGTCCAAGCATACTTCACGGTCTTCCTGGTTAAGTTAGTTAACGGGGTTGCTATCTTTGAAAAATCTTGAATGAAACGTCTATAGTACCCCGCTAAACCTAAGAAACTTCTCACTTCAGTTGGGGTCTTTGGTTGTTCCCAGTTTATTACTGCTTCTATCTTTGATGGATCCACTGAAACTCCACTCTTGTCAATCACATGACCTAAGAACTGAACTTTCTCTAGCCAGAACTCACATTTTGAAAATTTGGCATAGAGTTGTTCCTTTCGTAAGGTTTCTAGTACACTTCTTAAGTGTATAGCATGTTCTTCCAGTGTTTTCGAGTATATAAGAATATCGTCGATGAACACCACAACATACTTGTCTAAGCAAGACCTAAAAACCCTATTCATCAAGTCCATGAATGCTGCCGGTGCATTTGTTAATCCAAAGGACATTACTAGAAATTCGTAATGTCCATAACGTGTTCTAAATGCTGTCTTCGGCACATCTTCCTTTCTCACTTTTAGTTGATGGTAACCTGACCGTAGATCAATCTTAGAGAAATACTCTGCTCCCTTGAGTTGATCAAACAAGTCATCGATCCTAGGTAATGGATACTTATTCTTTATGGTCAATTTATTGAGTTCACGCTAATCAACACATAATCTTAAAGTTCCATCCTTTTTCTTGACAAACAACACTGGTGCTCCCCATGGAGAAACACTTGGTTGAATGTATTTCTTATCCAACAATTCTTGTAATTGTACCATCAACTCCTTCAATTCCACAGGCGCCATTCTGTATGGGGCCTTCGAAACCGGTGCAGCTCCAGGAGCTAAATCAATAACGAACTCAATCTCCCTATCAGGTGGAAGACCGGGTAGATCATTGGGAAAGACATCCTGAAACTCTCTAACCACTGGTATTTGGTCTATATCTAACCCTTTCTGTTGGGTGTCTATGATATATGCCAAATAGCCCTGACAACCCTTCTGAAGTAATCCCTTTGCTTGATTTGCAGTTAGACATCGGGATTTTCTTGGTGACTGACTTCCGTTGAAGACTACCGTAGACTTGGACGTTGTAAGAAGTTTAACGGACTTTTGTTGACAATCGATCATCGCTTGGTGATTGGTCAACCAATCCATGCCTAGAATTACATCAAATTCCCCTAATTGGATTGGAATAAGATCGACTCTCAGCTCATGACCCTTGATCACTATGCAACAACCTTTTATGATCTTATTAACAGGAATTAGTTCTTTATTAGCAATCTCTATCATTAAAGGACTTTCTAACAATTCACTAGGCACGTTTAGTTTTCTAGCAAATTCATGGGAAATAAAAGAGCAAGTAGCACCCGAATCAAATAGCACGTAAGCACTTATGGTGTTGATTGGAATGATACCTGACACTACATCCTGTGATGCTACAGCATCTCCCACGGTCATGTTGAATGTCCTTGCCGTTGGACGACCTGGATTAGTTGTTGGGGTAGATTTGTTGCTATTGTCCCCTCCGGCATTTCCTCCCTTTTTGGGGCACAACTTAGCTGGATGCCCTATGGCTCCACAGTGAAAACATGTGTCTTTCCTTGGGCTAGGACATGCGGTTGCTATGTGTCCCTCTTGTTTGCAATTGTAGCAAACATTTTTCCCTTTTAGACACTCTCCTGCGTGTTGTTTACCGCAGTTTTTACATGGCTCTAATGTTTTCTTTTTATTCTCCCCTCCTTGTTGGGAGTTTCCGCCATTGAACCTTTTTTTATTATTATTATTATTTCCTCCTCCATTTCTTCCCTTATTATTTTCCCCCCCTTCATTCCCTCCTTTATTATTATTCCTTTCCTTATTAAATTTTGTGATGGCGTCACTACTGCCTTCAGCAATGATAGCCTTTTCTAGTAGATGGGCGTAACTATCTATTTGTAAGACAGCTACCTTACCATGAATCCAGGGTTTTAAACCCTCCTCAAACCTTCTTGCCTTTCGTTCCTCCGTATCTACTTGATTTGGAGCGAAACGAGCAAGTTCATTGAATTTGGAGGCATACTGGGGAACAGTCATGTCCCCTTGTTTTAAATTCAGAAATTGTACCTCCATTCTATTCTTCAAGCTTCGAGGGAAGTAATTCTCAAAGAATATTTCCTTGAATGCTTCCCACGTAATCACACCTTCCCCAGCACGGGCTCGGGTGGCCTCCCACCAGAAGTTTGCCTCCCCCTTCATAAGGTAAGTGGCAAACTTTGTCTTTTTATCCTCAGCAACCTCTGCTAAGTCAAAGGCTTTTTCTATTTCATTTATCCAGCACTGAGCCTCTATAGGCTCAGCGGTTCCTTTGAATTCGGGAGGACCTACATTTTTAAAGTCTTTAAATAAGACTTTTTGTGGTTGGGGTTGTGGCTGAGGTGGTGGTATTTGTATTTGTGGTTGTGGTTGTGGTTGTAGGGGTGGTGGTGGGACATTATTTGCAGTTCTATTATCTAAGACTCCTATTAGCCTATCTAGGAATTGTTGCATAGGATCGGGAGTCTGAACATTACTTTCGTCACTAACACTTGCTGCTGTTGCCCTGGTTCTTGGTCTCGGTGGTGCCATTATCTAAATAAAATGAAACATACGTGTAAATATGAAAGCATTAAAAAGTGCAAGACATATTTCTTAAACAAACTTCTTATATAAATAAAATTTGTACAGTACATTATCCGAATGAGCTTAATTACTTAACGACTATTAGCATCCCTTATAAAAATGGGAAATGCTAAACAAAACATTTACAACATACTAATATATTACACGTTATTTGACTAGATCTTTCTAGCCTTCTTTTTGATCTTGTGGATCATACTAAGTACCACAGACTTGCTGAGCATTTTAGCTCACCCTTGCATATAAACCTAATGTGCAGACAAACCCGAGAGCTCCGGCTCGAAGAAGAAAGGAAAGAAGAAATGCGTAGACTAGTTTACTGCTTTCCTTAACTGTTCTTAACTGTAGTCATAATGACATTTTGTAATAAGAACAAGTTCAACACATGTAACCGAATATTATATAAATATTATCAAGTTTTATCACATTCTCTTGTTACGTCTTTACTTTGATTAAACTTAGAATTGTTAAAACTTAACATAGTATTAATAATGATCTATTTATCTGGATGAGGATCGATAAATAACTTGTGAGTGCTGTACATCCGAGATAGGACTAAGCGATGTTGACTAAGTCAAATCCATCGTTAAGGTTCCTCGGACCCAGGTATAACTCGTTATTACTATTCTGAATGTCGGATAAATAGGATTATTAATATGAAGAGATATCACTATAACCAAATACGTTTCGAATGAGGGTTTTAACTATTTGGGTAATGTTCTGTACGGAAAGAGAATTTTGCACCGGACAAAGATACAACCATTTGTCACGGATAAAGATGCAAACATTTATCACGGGTGAAGATGCAAACATTCACCGCGAGATTCTCTGTTCCCAAGAGCCGTCCTAATGATTTAATACCGTGGATGTTGAAACATGTAAAGTTATAGAATATCTAAATATTAAGGATAAAAAGGTTATGTTTGAATATTAAGTCTCTTGTATCAATTATAAGGACTTGATATAAAATAATGAAAGATCTTTGGGAATTAGGATGAGAACTTTATTTCAGAACTATAGCATGGATAGTTTGACAACTTGATTGACATCCATCAAGGTTGCTTGTAAGCAACTTTTGGAGTGTAAAATAAGCAAAAATAAAGCCACACACAACATCCACATGTGGGGCCCCCCCAAAATTCGGGATTTATCAATTTACTACACCATTTTAGCTTTATTTTTATATCCTATATCATTATATAAGTATCCATATATATATACACCAATGTATATATATATTGACCACCACTTTGACTACCATTTGGGCTCCACATTGGACCCTAGGATTTAATATATTTGGCTCATTCAACTAATTGATTTGGGCTCAATTTATTTACTACATTGGGCTAATATTAAATACCCTATGTTACATTTAATTAAACAAGTATTGGGCTTGGTTAATTATTACATAAATCCATGTTCAAATTAAATTATATGGACTACTAGGTTAAATTAATTTGACCTAGTTTAATACCTCAATTGGACTTATAATATAATCTAATTAGATTTGCTATAATTAATTCTACCACATTGGGTTACTTAATTAACCCATCCACGGTTAATTCTTAACCCCACATTTATTTATCTAGCAATTAACCAATGATTGGTTAATGCTATCTCTCTTGTCAACCAACTAGGGTTATTCAATTAACTAGACACTAGTTAATTCTCTACACTCAATCAATACTTGAAATACTTCTCCCAACCATTGACCATCATTTGACTTTTAATGGTTTGGGCTACATAACTTAATTTTTATTGGCTCTCTTATTTAATTACCCATTTCATGCAAATATCTCCATATTGGGCTTACATCTATAACAACTTATTAATTAAGTAAATTACTTAATTAATTAACTTCTTAATATTGTCCTTCTAGGCAATATTCCACTTCCCTACTTGTTACTCATAACCTTAATTCATAACTTATATAATTAATTCAATTAATTATATTACATGACTTTTCTTTTTAATCCATACTAAAACTAATTAATTTATTAGTTTTATTAAGTATTTAATTTACTTCACACATCATCTTGTTTGACTAACAAACTCAACTATAGGTGTATATATATAAATATTAATATATTCACCTTCACTTCTCAATTGAATTTCTTTCTTAAATAAATTATCTACCTGCATCATTAAAATATTCTCACATTTAATTTCTAACAAATAATTTATGTTAAAAAAAAAATGTTTACCCATTTTCAACACATCTTCCTTCTCACCTTCTAGGTTTAAACCTTAACCTTTAATAAAATCAATTAAGATATTATTTAAAATCTTGAAATTATCTGGGATATTACATTCACCCCTTCTTATAAGAATTTCGTCCCCGAAATTATCTCATACACAATTCTACCAATTTTCATCACTGAGAATATCTCTTTACTCATCAAATTCTATGACCACCCTTTTCTAGGAAGTTCATACTTCTAAACTCATAATTCCAGAACAATGGAATATCTTGCAGAAGAATAAATTGAAAATCAATATCTTACAGAAGAATAAATTGAAAATCAAAATATTCATTAAAACTTTCATAATATGCTGAGGGGTCATCAAGACTGTGAACATCCGAATGGAATTAACTGAATTCCGAATAAATAGTATTTATCCCTGTAAATACTTATAAAAAGAGTGTTTATCAATCACAAGGACTGAAAACATTCCATAGGTGTACGCTAGGTGATCAGCCTATTGTATCATACGTCGTGCAGAACGTCTTAGTTGTTAGGCGCCAGTCGGAGCTATATGCCGACAAAAATATATCTGCTTTAGCCGACAGAATATATTTGTTTTTGCACTTGTTCACCTCAGACTTACTACAAAATTCCGTTCCAAAATAATTTGGATTGGATAATAAACTTGAGTCAATTCTGACCAAAAGTGTCCAGTCAAAATAAATGACAAAGACTCCCATCATTGAACTGTTCGTATATTACGATTCAAAAATTCATTTCAGATTAGTTAAAATAACTAAAATTCATTTATAGGACTTCATGATACCGCATCATCTTGACAGTACGTTGAGGATTCCGTCATTAATTTATGACTTCATGATACCGCACATCTTGACAGTACGTTGAGGATTCCGTCCTTTTCATCCCCACACCATGGCTTTAATGGCGTGTGATGATTTTATAAATACATTTTGATATTTTCAAATCAATTTGTCTAGCTGAAACAATTAGCATAGACTATTCTTTAAACGTTTTAAAATACTGAAAATCATTTTATGACTTTGTCATACTACATCATACCATAGTGGGCTTTAAACATCCAACACTAGGTTACTCTGCATTGATGACTCCATCGTTTATCATCTCTGCACTAAATGCATTAATGATTTCTAAAATACATTTGTCTTTTCAAAAGCACAAAAGTGCGAATTTAGCACGATTTTAAGAATTTCAAAGTCTAGCATAGCTAGAAGATTTGGAATGTCCTAAAACCTCAAAATACCTCAAATTTCTCCTCCGCATTTTTTTCCAGCTTAATAACTATATCTGGTAAAGCTCTAGTCTTACTACTTAACTCTACTCATACTTATTTTTCATCAAACTTACCACACATTAGGAGTTCAGGTACTTGCCATAATCATATGGGTCGGAGAACTTATCCTAGTCAGACCAAAATCGTCCATTCGCTGAGGGGTTCCACCATACGATTATGAGTCACGAACTTACCATCAGTATGAGTTTTAAGAACACGTACTTATCTTAATATTCTCTACATATCCAATATATTATGAGAAAAGAATCACCTTCTCACCATATATACATCGAATAGCATGACATCAGGTTCAAATCGATTATCACTATAGGAAGCTAAGTGGTTGTCAAACCAAACGCAATCTCCTGCCCATACAAGAAATTGGTCAACTCGACCACTAATCAATATAGAAAGTTAAGCGGTCGTTAAACCAAAAACAAATCCTCTGCCCATACAAAGAACTGTTAAACTCAACTACTATATTAATATAGGAAGCTAAGTGGTTCTAAAACCAAGCACAAATCCATACAAGGAATGGTACAACTCAGCCACTAATATGAGTTCTCAATTAAAAACCCACAAACCTTCTAATTTTCTTAACTGAATACGAATTCTCTCCATTCATATTTTAGAACATCTGCCTCATTACGAGTTCATTTCTCTAAATCATTTCATGACCTTATTAGCATTTTCTTTATACTTCTCAAAATCTTATCATAAGATATTTTTCTATCACTTCTTCAAATTAGGTACAACATGACCTTTTTCATCTCTCTTATATTTTCTTAAATCCATCTTTGGATAATCTTCTATATATGAATTTTTCAAATTCATCTTTTATTACTTAAACTCTTCCGGAGTTTATTCATTTATCATTTTACTTATCTTCTACTACGGTTATAGCCTGAGTTACTCTTACCTAAGGTTTATAACCTATCAGCTCTGATACCAACTTGTGACGACCCCGAATCCGGGTTTCTCGAACCTCGAATCCGGTTCAACACGAGTACAACCTTTTCCTTATCTTTCGTGAATTTTAACAATATTATAATTGCTAAATAATCATTTATTTACAATTATATAACATCTCCTTCTATTCCAGAATCGCAATCTTTATACATTCCTAGTATGTCTTCATATCATACATGATACGACATTCTATTACAATCAATTTGAGATCATATGTATAATGACTCAATCACACCATCCTATTATCCTTATTCATAAAGGACAACGTCTGAAAAATGATATTCAAATAATCTGTAAATGTTCTCTTAACAATTTAAGTTTGCTAATCTATAGCACAACAAAACATAAACTCTTCATATCTACTTACACAAGTGAATGAATTAGTCTACCGCAAGGTTTTACTACAAAAGCACCTATGCTTCAATCTTGATGACTCGTTAGTCAATCTTCATCTTTGCCTCTACCGGAGTAATCGGCTTCCTCAAGCTACTCTGTAATGTTTTGTTTTAAGCAAGGGTGAGCACGACGGCTCAGCAAGTCTAACAGTTTCACATAACACGTAAAAACAGTTCAATCATGCTTCATGCATCTTATGCTTTGCAGTACATACATTTCTCATGCATATCATGCCTCGCATTTAATCTATGCTTCATGCCTAGCCTCTATCATGACATATAGTTCAATGCAGAACAATTGTCTTAAATCAACTACCGCATATCAATAGTTCAAATCAACTTATTTCACAAAAGCACATTAACACATCTTTGCACATAACCACGTATGAGCACATCACAGTTTAATAACAAACTTATAAATTATGCACATAATGCAACACGTTCTGAAAAACTTGCCTGGACTTGTATAACCAGCTTACGTTAATCTTTCACGTTCCTTGCACCACCTACACGGTATGTGAGATCAACGGTGCACAATATCAGTCAAAGTTTGACTCAATACTAAATCTTATTTTAAAGATATTTATTTCTTCTTATCATCCCCTTTATTTAATAAGGTTAATTTCATATTTTAGTCTCTCTTTGACTTGACTCAGTGTTTCATATTCAACACCATAAATCTTTTGTTCGAAACTATGCAATTCTGACATTTATTAATGTCACTGCATTAAAACTTGGACCCTATATTTATTTAGGTCGATCCACCAATTAATCACTAATGGACCATACCCTTGGTTTAACTTAATCACATCATTTATCTCGATACCTATTATAATATTACCCACCTTGGATAATATTTTAAATTTTACTATCAATTAGTAATAACTTATAATGTTATTTAATTGTTAAATAACACTTTAAATAATCATTACTATTATTAATTTATTTTTAATAATAGTTTACCTTAATCATTATTATTAATCTTTTAATAATAATTTAATTGCTTGCTAATATTATTACCCTTTAATAATATTTTAATTGACTTCTCATTATTATCAATCATTTTAATAATATTTTAATTGTTCATCAATATTATCAATCATTTAATAATATTTGAAATCCTCACGTATCATTAGTAATTATTTAATAACGATTCAACCCTTAACTATTATTACCCAATAGTTAATTACTTGTTAAACAATATTATTAATTCTTTAATAA
Source organism: Hedera helix (assembly GCA_947179155.2). Classification (NCBI taxonomy): domain Eukaryota; kingdom Viridiplantae; phylum Streptophyta; class Magnoliopsida; order Apiales; family Araliaceae; genus Hedera; species Hedera helix. The sequence continues at coordinate 27,763,232 of OX359272.1, read as the reverse complement.
TATTCTAAATCTTTATTTATCATTATTATTTATTTAATAATGATTTAACTCTTAACTATTATTATTTAATAGTTAATTAAATGCTAAATAATATTATTAATCCTTTAATAATATTTTAAATTAATTACATATCATTATTAATTATTGAATAATGATTTAATTCTTAACTATTATCATTTAATAGTTAGTCAATAATATTATCAATATATTTTAATTACTTAATAATCTTCTTTCGATTAAGTAATAATTTATTCCACTTAATTACCATTATTATTTAATATGAATTAAATAATAATTAATTAACTAATTATCCGAACTCATTATTTAATATTAATTAAATAATAATTAATTAATTAATTAACCTTACTTATTATTTAATATTAATTAAATAATAAATAATTAGTTTATTAACCTTAATTATCCTTTAATTATTATTTAATATTAATTAAATAATAATTAATTACTTAATTAACCTTACTTATTATTTAATATTAATTAAATAATAAGTAATTAGTTTTCTAACTTTAATATTCTTTAATTATTATTTAATATTAATTTAAATAATAATTAATTATTTATTTAACTTTACTTATTATTTAAGTGCAATTAAATAATAAATAACTAACTTATTCATCTTAACATCCTTTAATTATTATTTAATATTCATTAAATCATAATTAATTAATTACATAACTTCATATATTATTTAATATTTATTAAATAATATTTAATTAGATTATTAGCCTATTTATACACTAATAAATAGCTAATATATAGTGAATCACTCCAATAATTTCAAATTTTATTTTATAACACTTAACTAGCATGCCAATAGGTCAAATATTATTTTTCTGAAATTAAAAATAATTTTCCCATAATTATTAGCAATTTAGTAAGCTTTAATCCACCATTAATTCTAATAAATACCAAATTACAAAAATATTCGGATTTTAAATTTTGATAATTTTCTTTATAAAATTATAAGCATTTTCTCTTTTGAAACCAACCCAAGAACCGGCCTAAAAATGCCCGAACCGACCCTACCTAGAAATCATGAAAAACCGAAAAAAACCGAACCGACCGGTTTTTTTAAAAAAATAGGCAGATTACTTTTATGCTTTTTCAGACTTGGGGTCTTCGACGGGAACTTGAATAAAATGAAATCCACAAGTCCGATTGAGGCCTATTTGGTATCGATGGATTCATAACTTCCCGAACTACAATTTTCTGTTATCAAACATCAAATTTGGATTTGTTTTGGTCACGGAAATTGGCTCCAAACCGGACTGTTGTGCGCAGCCCTAAAACAATGGGGTGTTTTGGTAGAAAATCCATATCTTGCTCATTTTAAATCGGATTTTAGTCATTCAACTTGGAGAATCTTCATATTTCATGGATCTATCATCCAAAATTGACGGATCATAAATCCGACTTACGGATTGTGAACAGTAATTCCGTGAATGGGCTGCTACGTATTAGATTAATTTGTTTTCGTCGGTAAAAATTTATTCAATGAGTTTGATGAAATTTTTCATCATAAACACATATAAAAACCCATGTTAAACCCATGTAACCCTAGATATACCAATATAGCATGGATCTATCCATTTAGACTTTGAAAATTATATTTCTACCATAGAAATTACATAATACCCAAAGAACAATATCAAGCTAGAAGGTTTTATACCTTTTGTTGATTATCCTCTTTGTTAGAACTTTGAAAAGACTTGGATGATCAATTTTCTTACATAGATAACTTCCTCTTGAGGAGACCTCCATCTTTAAACCTTGCTCCAAGATCATCCAACCATCAATGCTCACAAGATCTAACTTTCTTTTTCTTTTTCTCTAGAGCTTTTTTTCTATTTTCTTTCTCTCTAGCTTTTCTAGTAAAAAGACTAACAACCATATCACAAGTGTGGGAAGCACTCTATATATAGCCAAATGCTAATACTTTATTAACTCTCCTAATTCACCAACATAGTCAATTTAGAGCTTAATTAAGATTACTATAGCATGGATTGATTGACAACTTGATTGACATCCATCAAGGTTGCTTGTAAGCAACTTTTGGAGTGTAAAATAAGCAAAAATAAAGCCACACACAACATCCACATGTGGGGCCCCCCCAAAATTCGGGATTTATCAATTTACTACACCATTTTAGCTTTATTTTTATATCCTATATCATTATATAAGTATCCATATATATATACACCAATGTATATATATATTGACCACCACTTTGACTACCATTTGGGCTCCACATTGGACCCTAGGATTTAATATATTTGGCTCATTCAACTAATTGATTTGGGCTCAATTTATTTACTACATTGGGCTAATATTAAATACCCTATGTTACATTTAATTAAACAAGCATTGGGCTTGGTTAATTATTACATAAATCCATGTTCAAATTAAATTATATGGACTACTAGGTTAAATTAATTTGACCTAGTTTAATACCTCAATTGGACTTATAATATAATCTAATTAGATTTGCTATAATTAATTCTACCACATTGGGTTACTTAATTAACCCATCCACGGTTAATTCTTAACCCCACATTTATTTATCTAGCAATTAACCAATGATTGGTTAATGCTATCTCTCTTGTCAACCAACTAGGGTTATTCAATTAACTAGACACTAGTTAATTCTCTACACTCAATCAATACTTGAAATACTTCTCCCAACCATTGACCATCATTTGACTTTTAATGGTTTGGGCTACATAACTTAATTTTTATTGGCTCTCTTATTTAATTACCCATTTCATGCAAATATCTCCATATTGGGCTTACATCTATAACTACTTATTAATTAAGTAAATTACTTAATTAATTAACTTCTTAATATTGTCCTTCTAGGCAATATTCCACTTCCCTACTTGTTACTCATAACCTTAATTCATAACTTATATAATTAATTCAATTAATTATATTACATGACTTTTCTTTTTAATCCATACTAAAACTAATTAATTTATTAGTTTTATTAAGTATTTAATTTACTTCACACATCATCTTGTTTGACTAACAAACTCAACTATAGGTGTATATATATAAATATTAATATATTCACCTTCACTTCTCAATTGAATTTCTTTCTTAAATAAATTATCTACCTGCATAATTAAAATATTCTCACATTTAATTTCTAACAAATAATTTATGTTAAAAAAAAAATGTTTACCCATTTTCAACACATCTTCCTTCTCACCTTCTAGGTTTAAACCTTAACCTTTAATAAAATCAATTAAGATATTATTTAAAATCTTGAAATTATCTGGGATATTACAACCAGATCCACCAGTAGACGGAGGAGCAGTACCGAGATGGAGGCCAAGTTAGTAGCCGCTGAGTTGAAGATTCAGCAGACGCAGGCAGAGAGGGAGGCCATGAGGGGCCAGATGCAGCAGGCAGTTGAGGATAGACTAGATATGGAGATCCAGCGTGATGCAGCTCACGGACAGATGATGGAGCTGGAGGACGAGGTTAGGGAGAAGAGGGTGAGGATAGATAGACTCAGTTACGTCTATCGCTCATCCTTTGGTAGATTCCAGAGTAGGGTGCACTACTACCCCGCTGAGGAGGGCCAAACCTTGCACACCATCAGCAGGGGTGTGGTCAGGGCTATTGGAGATGAGGAGTACGACGATGCGGTTCGTCGAGGGATGCGCCATTAGTTGTATTTTCTTTCGTTATGATGTATGTACATAGATGCAGTAGAAACCCTACTTTTGTTCTGATAGAGGGTTAGTATGTTGTAAATCCCAACTCTATGAAGTTGTGGGATATGTTAGATCCCGTCTTTTGTTTTAACTATCGGGGTTAGCAGCATTTATAGCAGTATGCTTATGATGTAAAAGTGCTACGCACTGTGTTTTAGCATATGAATATAAATACATTTCCGTTTATGTTTATATGTGTCAAGATGATTATTTGTGCTTTAGTTTAAAATACTTAAGCTACAAAACGAAAGTAAAAAGATTGAAACAACTTTAATTAATTAAATTTTTCTTTATACAAAAAATGCCGCCACAGAGAAGAAATCAACGACTACCCCCACCACCACCCGAAGAGTCAGTAAATGCCGGAGGGGTACCACCCAACCCTGTCCAAGAGTTCGTGGAAATGCTAATGGGAGCATTCCGCGGACGCAACGCAGAGGCTACTAGAGCAACAAACCCTGCCGCTCCACTAGCAACCTTTAAGGATTTCAAATTAATAGGACCACCCGAGTTCAAAGGGACCACGGATCCTATAGAAGCACAGACCTGGATAGAGGAGATGGAAAAAGTCTTCGAGGTCGCACGAGTATCGGAGGAGCAAATGACCTCATTTGCTACCTTCATGATGAAAGGGGAGGCCAGCCACTGGTGGAAGACCAATAAAAGTAGAGCAGGAGAGGGAACAATCGCATGGGCGCGATTCAAGGAGGTATTTTTGGAAAACTATTTTCCAGAAAGTACAAAGGCTAGGATGGAAATCAAATTCCTAGAACTAAAGCAGGGTAACATGTCGGTATCCGAATATGCCGCCAAGTTCAATGAATTGGCAAGATTTGCTACGCATCAGGTGGACACGGAGGCAAGACGCGCCAGACGATTCGAACAGGGGCTGAAACCATGGGTTTACAGTCGGGTAGCTGTTCTCCAGATCACAAATTTTGCAACACTGCTGGAGAAAGCTATCATAGCTGAGGGTGGAAATGAAGCTTTGAATAAGCACAATCAAGAACGGAACAAGAAGAGAAGCGATGGGGGAAACAGAGAGGGTAGCAGCGGGGGCAGCAACTCGAACAAACGCAAGTGGAATAACAACAGCAGTTCGGGGACACCCCAGGGCAGTGAGTCAAAGAAAGCAAGCAAATGCAGTCAATGCGGGAAGAGTCACTCAGGGGAGTGCATGAAGGGAAGGAATGTATGTTACAACTGTGGGCAAGAGGGGCACATCGCTCCTAATTGTCCCACACCAAAAAGGAAGGGAGGTTGTTTCGCCTGCGGGGCCATGGACCATCAGTTTAAAGATTATCCGAAAAAGAAGAACACCGGAGGGAGTTCGGGCTATAAGGGAAGCAACAACAACAACAACAACAACAAACTGACCATTGGAGGGCCGGTGCCGCAGAATAAACCAACGGCACGGACTTTCAACAAGACAGTGCAGGACGCCGTTGAATCAAAAGACGTGGTGTCAGGTATTATTCCGATCAATGATATAAATGCTTATGTATTATTTGATTCGGGTGCTACCTGTTCATTTGTGTCTGACGAATTCGCTAGACGGTTAGAATTGCCTAGAGAAAAACTAGAGAACCCAATGAACATAGAAGTTGCTAATAAAGAGGTGATTCCTGTAGAGTATGTGCATAGAAACTGTTGTGCTGAAATCAGGAGTCAAAAGTTGAGTGTAAATTTAATTCCAATACGTTTGGGGGAGTTTGACGTTATACTTGGAATGGATTGGTTATTTAACCATGGAGCTTTAATTGATTGTCAAAAGAAGTGTATACACCTTAAGACATCGAATAAGTCTAAGGTCGTATTTTATGGCAGCAAGTCGTCTAGACAATCACCATGTCTGACGATGATGCAGGCCAAGAAACTGTTGAAGAAAGGTTTTGTAGGGTATTTAGCTCACGTAGTGGACACACAAATGGTGAATCCCGAGATGGAGCAAATACCAGTAGTGAGGGAGTTCATGGACGTGTTTCCAAACGAACTGCCAGGTTTACCGCCAGATAGGGAGATAGAGTTTGTAATTGATTTGGTACCGGGGACAGCACCAATATCAAAGGCACCATATAGGATGGCCCCGGTAGAAATGAAGGAGTTAATGATCCAACTACAGGAGTTGTTGGATAATAAGTACATTCAGCCAAGTGTTTCTCCATGGGGAGCACCTGTGTTGTTTGTAAAGAAGAAGGATGGATCGATGAGGTTATGTATGGATTACAGAGAGCTGAATAAGGTGACAATTAAGAATAAGTACCCGTTGCCACGAATTGACGATCTTTTCGATCAATTGAAAGGGGCGAAGTACTTTTCAAAGATTGACTTGAGGACTGGTTATCATCAGTTGAAAGTCAGGAAGGAGGATGTACCCAAGACGGCATTCAGAACTCGATATGGGCATTATGAGTTTCTGGTGATGTCGTTTGGACTGACGAATGCGCCAGCCGCATTTATGGACATGATGAACAGAATATTCAAGCAGTACTTGGATAAATTTGTTGTTGTGTTCATTGACGATATTCTGGTGTATTCTAAAACGGAGGAGGAGCATGCTGAACACCTAAGATTGGTGTTGGAGATTTTACGGAAGGAGCAATTGTACGCTAAGTTTTCGAAGTGTGAATTCTGGTTGGAGAGAGTTCAATTTTTAGGTCATGTTATCGACAAGGAAGGAGTTTCAGTAGATTCAGCGAAGGTTGAAGCGGTGATGAATTGGGAACAACCAAGGACGCCGACGGAGGTAAGAAGTTTCTTGGGGTTAGCGGGTTACTATCGGAGATTCATTCAAGATTTTTCAAAGATAGCAACACCGCTGACAAATTTAACGAGGAAGACGGTAAAATATGTATGGACGGAGAAGTGTGAGGAGAGTTTTCAGGAGCTAAAGAAGAGACTTAGTGAAGCACCTGTATTGACTTTACCGGACGATACAGGAGGTTTTACGGTCTACAGCGATGCATCGCACAAGGGACTTGGCTGTGTGCTTATGCAAAATGGCAAGGTCGTTGCGTATGCGTCCAGACAGTTGAAGGACTACGAGAAGGGATACCCTACCCACGACTTGGAGCTGGCAGCGGTAGTGTTTGCCCTTAAGATTTGGAGACATTATTTATATGGAGAGAAATGTGAGATATTCACGGACCACAAGAGTCTGAAGTATATCTTCACACAGAAGGAGTTAAATATGAGGCAACGGAGATGGTTAGAATTGATCAAGGACTATGATTGTGAAATTCTATATCATCCCGGCAAGGCCAACGTAGTAGCAGATGCTCTAAGTAGAAAGAGCAGGGAGAAATTGTTCATCTTGACAGATCAGGAACAATTGGTTCAAGAGATGGCTCGAATGGAGTTGGAGGTGAGAAATCCAAATGAGTCAATGGAAGTAGAAGCAAGCCCAACCTTATTAGATAGGGTGAAAGAGGCTCAAGACAAATATGAAGAATGTGTCAGAATAAGGATGAGAATGACCGAAGGGGAAGAGGCCAAATTCAAGGAGGATAGCATGGGATTGCTAAGGTTTGAAAATCGTGTTTGGGTACCGCTAGTGCCTGAATTACGAGAGGAGATTTTGCAAGAGGCCCACAGTACGAGATACTCGATACATCCGGGGAGTACGAAGATGTATCAAGATCTACGTCAGCATTTTTGGTGGCCGAATTTAAAAAGGGAGGTCGCAGGATGTGTCAGCCGATGCCTAACTTGTCAAAGGGTAAAGGCCGAACATCAAAGACCAAGTGGATTATTACAGCCGTTAGAGATTCCTGAGTGGAAATGGGAGCATATCACAATGGATTTTGTGGTAGGACTTCCAGCAACACAGAAGGGATTTGACGCAATATGGGTGATTGTGGATCGACTAACAAAGTCAGCGCACTTTTTGCCGATCAAGATTAAATTCAGTTTGGATCAGTTGGCTAAACTGTACATCAAAGAGATAGTTTCAAGACATGGGGTGCCAGTATCGATTGTGTCAGATAGAGATCCGCGCTTCACGTCAAAATTTTGGAGAAGTCTTCAGGAGAGATTGGGGACACAGTTGAGAATGAGTACAGCATATCATCCACAGACCGATGGGCAAAGTGAAAGAACAATACAGACATTGGAAGATATGCTCAGGGCCTGTGTGATGGATTTCAAGGGCAGTTGGGAGAACCATCTACCATTAGTTGAGTTTGCATACAACAACAGTTATCATGCAAGCATAGGCATGCCGCCTTACGAAGCATTGTACGGAAGAAAGTGCAGAACACCTCTATGCTAGGATGAGGTAGGAGAACGCCGACTGTTGGGACCGGAATTGGTCCAACAGACGGTAGAGATTATCAAGGTAATAAGAGCTCGGCTAGTAGCAGCTCAGGACCGTCAGAACAAATACGCCGATTTACATCGACAGAAGCGAGACTTCGAAGTTGGGAGTTTTGTGTTCATGAAGGTATCTCCCTGGAAGGGGAAGATCCGATTTGGAAAGAAGGGGAAGCTGAGTCCGAGGTTCATAGGACCGTTCGAGATATTAAAGAGAGTGGGTGAAGTGGCGTACGAGGTAGCTTTACCTCCTGAACTTGAGCATATTCACAATGTGTTTCATGTGTCAGTGTTGCGACCATACAAGCCAGACCACAAACATGTCATATCCTATGAGCCAATACAAGTCGAGAAAGACTTATCGTACGAGGAAATTCCTGTCCAGATACTAGATAGGAAAGAGCAGAGTTTACGGAATAAGGTTATACATTCTGTCAAAGTCCTTTGGAGGAACCACAACGCTGAGGAAGCTACGTGGGAGCTTGAAGAAAAGATGAGGGCTAACTATCCGCATCTGTTTGAGTAGTTTAAATTCGTAATTCCGGGGACGGAATTCTTATAAGGGGGGGAGAATGTAATGACCACGAATTTAATTAGTCATTGTAAATATACTTAATAAATATTTAGCAATGAATTTAAACTTTTTGTATTAATTAATTGTGCATTAGATAATTAAATAAATGTACTTATGTGCTTGTATATTTATTTAAAGGATTAAAGCAAAGTGTATAATTAATTAAAGCAAATCTAATTGGATTATATTTTTAATCCAAATAAGTTGATAAACTAAGTTAAAGATATTAACCTAGTAGCCCATGTAATTAATTTAACAAGCCCAATGTTTATTTTAATTAAAGGTAGCATAGTTATTTAAATGCTAGCCCAATGTGTTATATAAATTGAGCCCAAAAAATTTAATTGAATGAGCCCAATATAATTTATTCCCAAGTCCAATGTGGAGTCCAAATGAGGTCAAAACTTTGGTCAATATAGATATATATAAGTATATATATATATAGATGTATATATGTATATTTTAGCATTAAAATTAAATAAAAAATGGGGGATTTAAACCCCATTTTGCTGAGATTTTTTAGGGACCACAATGAATGACTCGCTTGCAATGTGCTTGAGTGTGTGTTGAAGGAGTACCTAGTTGGTGAACAACTCCTACCAACCCAAGTCCTTTTTGTAAGGAAAATCCCTAAAATCTAGCTAAGTGAAGATAAAAGATAAGATTAGCTTGGTGAATTAATAGAGATATAGAGTGTATATGTATACAATTTGGATGATAACTCTTGGCTATAAATAGAGTGCTTCTCTTATGTGTATTGTTGGTTGAACATTTTCTAGAGCATTTAAGAGAAAAAAATAGAGAACAAGTGAGAGTTTGAGAAGGAATACACTAGGAGTGCACATCTAGGAGCCAAGGTGGAGTCACTAGCTAAGTTCATAGCCAAGAGGAAGAAAGCATTCAAATCTCAAAGGTTTAAAAGTGCTCCAACCATTTCTTATTTCATTTTTATAGCATATATGTGTTTTAATCGGTTAAAATGTATTTTTAACCGATCAAAACTTGTTTTGATGGTCTAGATGTATTTATCTATGTAATATATGTATATTCATAGATCTATGTGTTTATAACATGATTTGGTATGTGTATTTTGCATAAAAACATAAAAAATGTTCATATGGTATTTACCGGTAAAACCCTAACGATACATGTTATGTTTAATGTTGTATTTTGAAATGTACAAGTTAAATACTTGATTTATATGGCTAGAAAGTTTTATGTATGAGTTTATAAGAAAACCCAACTTGAAGCTTTCAAAAATATTGAAAAACAAAGAAGTTATGGCTTTTACCGCAAAGGATGTTGATTTTAAAACCCTAGGTTGCATTGTGAGCCAATTTGAGTCTAGTTAAGTTTGGAATTTGGATTTGTTATATAAAGAGAAGTTGTAGAGGGGGAAATTCTGATGAGAATGGACTCAAGAATCACCCCAAAATGTTTTAAAATGAAGAAGTTATGGCTGTCGGAGCGTTGGAGGGTCGAGCAGTCAAACAGTTGACTTCCGGACAGACTGGCCGAGCGCACCTGTGCTTGGGACGGGCGCACCTGCGCCCAAGTGCACTGCCAATTAGCTTTTGGGCAGTCCGGGTCGGGTCGGGTCGGGTCGGGTCGATCCAGGTCGAGTTTTCTTTGAAAAATTAAGTTGAAATAAGTGTAAAATGAATATATTTGGGTACTAAACAAATTCATATGGAGTCTATTTGTAAATCAATGCTACCTAAATGTTTAAATTAAATACTAAGGTTAACCCAATTTAAAAGTTAACTTTTGGTATTATTTAAAGAGTATTAAAATATTACTACATGGTTAATAATATTAATAAGTAATTAAATATTATGAAATGATTGATAATATTAGTAAGAGATTAAAATATTATTAAATGAGTAATAACATTAATAAGTCAATGAAATATTATTAAATAAATAATAATATTAGTAAATGAATAAAATATTATTTAATGATTAATAATATTAGATAATGAATAAAATATTATTAAATGATTAATAATATTAGATAATGATTAAAATATTATTAGATGATTAATAATATTACTAAGATAATAAAATATTATTAAATGATTAATAATATTAGATATTAAATAAAATATTATTAAATAATTAATAATATTAGATAATGTTTAAAATATTATTAAATGGTTAATAATATTAATGAGCTAATAAAATATTATTAAATGATTAATAATATTATAAGGATGATAAAATATTATTAAATAATTAATAATATTATAAGGATGATAAAATATTATTAAATAATTAATAATATTAGAAGACTAGTAATGTATTATTAAACGATTAATAATACTACAAGACTAATAAAATATTATTAAATTGTTAATAATATTATATAAGTGTATGAACTATATTAAATAATTAATATAGGTTCTTTGTGTTTGAAATATTATCAAGTAATTAATGATAATATTTCCTATGTGTTTAATTACCCATAATTAATCAATTATGTGGATTCGTAAGGTTTATAAAGGTCATTATACTTACAAGTATATGATACTAATTTAAGATCAAATTGATTTAATTGTTAGGTCCGTTCAAGGATTGTTAGATTAATTTGATTAGCAGTAGACGACGCACGAGACAAGTTTTCTATATCTTAACTTGTACTTATTGTTGCAGTTATTCTTCAACCGTATTTACATTGAGCAATTCAATTATTGTTGAGCAAGTATCTACACTCGTAGATACTTGACAGACCTTTGAGTGAATTAATTATCGAAAATTACTTCACATCGTTATTTATTATTGTATTCGCACATAGTACTTTTGCAAACTGTTTAAGAACGTCTAAGCTAATTGTTTCGGCTAGACAAATGCATGTTAAATTCATTTAGTTGAATATTATAAAAGCTTATCCAAACCATTGGCTGGTGCGGATTCTTACAGTAAGACTGAGATAGAACAACCCTAGTTAAAGGGGATTTTTATTTGTCGGAGACTCGACAGCGCGCAAGAAAACTAAATGTGATGCATATACATAGGACATGAGAGAACTGATCCCCTCAAGTGTCCCGTTATTTTAACAAGGAGTCAGACATTGTATGTCTGTTCTACCTTAGTAGCAGTTCATGGTCATTAAAGACCACTCAGCAGTAAAGAGTCAATTCCTTCTTTTATTGAACATTGATTCTTGTTATCTTTTACAATTGCTATTGTTGAAACCTTGAAGTTATTTCCCTTCATCATGATATATCGTATGATTGTTGTTTATAAACTTGCTGAGCCATTTAGTTGCTCATTCTTGCTATATCATGACTATATTTCAGCCATTCCCGAAAGCTCTAAATCGGACAAAGGCAAGGGGAAAGCGAATGCTTAGTTTTAGTAATTGCATGCTAGTTTATATTACTGTTATGTAATTACTGTTGTAAATCTTTTGTATTTCTCTTAAGATATGTAATGTTAAGATTAAGGTAATAGACCTTGGGAAGTGTAGCATTTTGATTAAGGAACCTTTTGTATTATTCCGCGAAGTTTGAATACAATTTATGTATTTCATTATTGTTAAGTATTGTACAGTGAGAACCAAACCCGGGGTTAAAGAACCCGGATTTGGGGTCGTCACAAAGATTAGTAAACTATTATTTAATTTTCTTAAATTAAATAATAAGTAAGGTTAATTACTTAGTTAATTATTGGTTGATTAATATTAAATTAAAGGAGGTTAAAATTAAGTTAATAATTATTTATTATTTAATTATAATTAAATAATAAGTAAGTACAATTAGTTATTATTTATTTTAAATAATAACTAGAGTTAATTAATTAAATTCTATTTAATCAAGATTAAATAGTAATTAAATAGAGATTGAGTTAATAAAATAAATTGAATTTAATTATGATTTAATTAAACAATTGTAATAAGTTGTTTAAGGGTTTAATAAGTGTCCAACACTTAAGAAAAATATTTTCTAACTTATTAAATTATTAACCTAAAATGATTAAGGGTCTATAAGGTTAATAATATTGTTTTGACTAATGTAAATTATGTGTTAGTACTTATGTGTGGTAAATAAGTTCATTATTAAGCGTATAGTTATGCAAATACGTCGTACTAATTATTAGACCGACTTTATTAATGTTAGGTCTTTCAAAGCAAGTTAGTTAAAGCTAGACAATTATTGTAGCTGAGCAGACAGACAAGTTCTCTAACCCTACTCATTTATTGTTGAACAAGTTTCTATACTTGTATTTATTGTCAAAGCTTGAAGTGGTTTAATTATTTAACATTATTCCACATCCATATTGTTTATAAAATCGCACTTAGTGCACTTGAAGCTTATTAGTTCTTGATTCATGAACTGTACTAAAAATGTCAAAAGTTAATAGTTCAGCTAGACATTACGTTTATAAATTCAATACTTGAATACTTTTAAAAGCTTATCCAAACCATTGTTGGGTGCGGATTTCTTATATTAAGTCTGAGAATTGAACAACCCTAAATTAGGGGATTTTGTGTCGGGAAACCGACTTTGGGCGCCAGTGACTAAATGTAATGCATATACAGCGGGTTGAATAGGCTGATCCCCTTGAAAACCAAACAACTCAAAGGGTCAGAGGAAACTCTATTATACCCTCGTTAGTTCAAGGTCCTTAGTGACCACTCAGCATTTTAAGATTCAAATATTCTGTTTATTAAAATTTGAATCATGTTTCATTCACAATTGTTATATCTATTGTTGAACCATTGATGACATTTCTCATTCATTCATGATATATTAAATCTATATGATTGTTCTAAACTTGCTGAGCAAACTAGTTGCTCATTCTTGCTATATCATGAACCATTTTTCAGATAATCCTGATTGCTCAAAGAAGGATAAGGGAAAAGGAAATGCCAGAGCTTAAGTTAGTTTATGCATGCTAATTAGATGCTTAAATTTGTGTTTACTGTTGTTAAACCTTTTGTAATTCCTTATGATAGGAACTGTTTATGTTAAGGTTAATAGACCCTGGTATTGTAACCTTTTTATAAGGGAACCAATATGTATTATTCCGCGATATTTAAATGCAATGTATGTATTTAATTGTTAGTAATGTGTTGAATAGTGAGAACCAAACTCGAGGTTATGGAACTCGGATTTGGGGTCGTCACAGGTTGGTATCAGAGCTGTAGGTTAGAAACGTTAGGATTTGTGAAACCTAAGTTATAACCTTAATATTAAACTCATATCGAGTGTGTTAGGAGATGAATCAGGGAGATTCATCAAGTTGTGTATTTTTGGAGATGGATTGAGAAAATCCATCGAGCCGAGATGTACATGATAAAATATCATTTCATTTCATCAATGAATATATTTTATTGTTGTACTAACGTGTGTTATTTTTTTTATGATATAGGATGGCAGAGATCGGACAGTCGAGTCGCACTGCTGAGGAGGACTATATTGATATCCACATGGATACTGCACAGCCGCTGGTGGCTGCACCCGTAGAGGAGCCAGAGTCGGATCCTGAGGAGGGGGATCGCGTGGAGCCCGTCTGGGGCGGAGTCATGAGGCCTTACAGTGAGGATGAGGCAGAGTCAGAGGAGTCTGAGGAGGAGGAGTCAGCTGATGGCATGGGCACTACTGCCGCTGACATCATAGAGGGACTGACCACTAGGAACGAGGAGCTGGAGGCAAGGGTCCAGCATTTAGAGGAGCAGAATCTGACCCACCAGCACATGGAGGATCAGTATAGGGATGCGGCTTACCAGTTCTCTGGCAAGAACACAGAGCTGAAGGAGAGGATCGTAGGACTGGAGGTTCAGGTACAGGAGTACGAGGATTCGGTGGAGCACTTTGAAGTGTTAACACATCAGCTCGTAGATCAGGATGTGGAGCTGCAGGCTAAGTTAGCAGTAGCTGAGACTAGGTTAGCCGAGGTTGAGCTGAAGGTTCAGCAGGTTCAGGCAGAGAAGGCCGCCATTCATGCACACTGGCATGAGGCGATAGAGGACCGTATTAAGATGGAGACGCAGCGGGATGCCGCTCATGGTCAGATGATTGAGCTAGAGGAGGAGGTCCGCGAGAAGCGGGTGAGGACGGATAGACTTAGCTACGTCTACCGATCTTCATATGGTAGACTTCAAAGCAGGGTGCACTACTACCCAGCTGAGGAGGGCCAGTCTATGCACACCATCAGCAGGAATGTGGTGATGGCCATCGGGGATGAGGAGTATGACGACGCGATCCGTAGGGGGATGCGCATTCAGTAGTAGTAGTTGTTTTCTAATTTCGTATGTAAATAGATGCAGTAGAACCCAACTTTTGTTTTATTAGAGGGTTAATATGTCACTAAATCCCAACTCTAGGAAGTTGTAGGGTATGTCAGATCCCATCTTTTGTAGCTTCTCTGGGATAGAAGCATTTATAGCAGTATATTTTTTATGTAAAGTGCTACGCACTACTGTTTTAGCATATGAGTATAAATGCTGTTGAATTTATGTTTATATGCGTGTTGAAACAATTACTTGTATTTTAGCTAGACATTGCCTAAGATACAAAATAATGAAATGAAAAAGATGAAAACAGTATAATAATGTAAATTTTTGTTTATAACAGAAAATGCCACCACGTAGACAACCACCAAGGAACCAGGGGGTAGAAGAGTCAGTTAACAATGACGAGGGGGGACACAACGTAGACCCTATGCAAAACTTCGTCGACATGCTAGCTGAGGCAATGCAAAACAGCCACCCTGTAGTAGCAAATCCGCCACCACCACCAAATCAGTTGGCGAATTTTAAAGACTTTAAAGCGGTGGGACCGCCAGAGTTTAGGGGAACGTCGAACCCGATAGAAGCCCAGTCATGGGTAAAGGAGATAGAGAAAGCGTTCGTTATCGCAAGAGTAGCTGAGGAGCAAAAGACAATCTTTGTTACCTACATGATGAAGGGAGGAGCCAATTTCTGGTGGGAAGCCAATCAGAATAGGGCTGGGGATGGTGTGGTGACCTGGACAAGATTTAAGGAAATATTCGACGAGAATTATTTCCCGAAAAGTATGAAAAGTAGGATGGAAGTAAAGTTTTTGGAACTGAAACAGGAGAACATGTCGGTACCGGAGTACGCAGCAAAATTTAATGAGCTGGCCAGGTTCGCTCCACATCAAGTGGATACGGAGGAACGCAAGGCCAGAAGATTCGAGAATGGACTGAAACCTTGGATATTCAACAAGGTAGCAGTACTGCAGATTGACTCGTTCGCAACTTTGCTAGAGATGTCAATCATTGCTGAAGGAGGAAGCGACGCATTAACCAAGTACAATCAAGAGAGGAATAAGAAGAATAGTGAAGGGGGAAGTAAGAACAGTAACAGTGGGGGCAATAATAATAACAATAACAACAACAAGCGCAAATAGGACAACAACAGCAACGACAAGAGCTCGGGGAATCAACAAGGAAGTGTTCAGAAAAGGCCAGCATGCAATATATGTGGAAAGAATCATTTCGGGGAGTGCAGGAAAGGCAAGAACACGTGCTACAATTGTGGGCAGGTGGGACATATTTCTCCAAATTGCCCCCTCCCAAAGAAAGTGAGATGTTTTTCTTGCGGAGCATCTGACCACCTGATAAAGGATTGCCCTAAGAAGAAGAATGACGGGGGTAGCGGCTACAAGGGCAATAACAGCAAATTGGCTATCGAGGGACCGGTACCACAGAACAAGTCGACAGCCCGGACATTCAATATGACGGTGCAAGATGTCGTGGGGTCAAAAGACGTGGTGTCAGGTATTATTCCGATCAATAATATAAATGCATATGTATTGTTTGATTCGGGTGTTACCTGTTCATTTGTGTCTGATGATTTCGCTAGACGATTAGAGTTGCCTAGAGACAAACTAGAAAACACAATGAACATAGAAGTTGCTAATAAGGAAGTAATTCCGGTAGAGTACATACATAGAAATTGTTGTGCTGAAATCAGGGGTCAAAAGTTAAATGTGAATCTAATTCCAATACTTCTGGGGGAATTCGATGTAATACTTGGGATGGATTGGTTGTTTAACCACGGGGCGATAATTAATTGTCAGAAGAAGTGCATACACCTTAAGACACCAAATAAGTCTAAGGTTGTATTTTATGGCAGCAAGTCGTCAAGACAGTCTTCTCGTCTGACGATGTCTGACGATGATGCAAGCCAAGAAATTATTGAAGAAAGGTTGTGTAGGGTATTTGGCTCATGTGGTTGACACATAAGTGGTGAGTCCCGGGATGAAGCAAATACCAGTAGTTAGGGAATTTATGGATGTTTTTCCAGATGTACTGCCGGGTTTACCGCCGGACAGGGAGATAGAATTTGCGATTGATTTAGTACCGGGGACAGCGCCGATATCAAAGGCACCATATAGAATGGCTCCGGTAGAAATGAAAGAGTTGATGGTGCAATTGCAGGAGTTGTTGGATAATAAGTACATTCAGCCAAGTGTTTCTCAAATGGGGAGCACCGGTGCTGTTTGTAAAGAAGAAGGATGGATCGATGAGACTGTGTATGGATTATAGGAAGCTGAATAAAGTAACAATTAAGAATAAGTACCCGTTACCACGAATTGACGATCTTTTCGATCAATTGAAAGGGGCGAAGTACTTTTCAAAGATTGACTTAAGTACTGGTTATCATCAGTTGAAAGTCAGGAAGGAGGATATACCCAAGACGGCATTCAGAACTCAATATGGGCATTATGAGTTTCTGGTGATGTCGTTTGGACTAACGAATGCGCCAGCCGCATTTATGGACATGATGAACAGAATATTCAAGCAATACTTGGATAAATTTGTAGTCGTGTTCATTGACGATATTTTGGTGTATTCCAAAACGGAGGAAGAGCATGCTGAACACCTAAGATTGGTGTTGGAGATTTTACGGAAGGAGCAGTTGTACGCTAAGTTTTCAAAGTGTGAATTCTGGTTGGAAAGAGTTCAATTTTTAGGTCATGTTATTGACAAGGAGGGAGTTTCGGTTGATCCGGCGAAGGTTGAATCGGTAATGAATTGGGAACAACCAAGGACGCCGACAGAAGTAAGAAGTTTCTTAGGGTTAGCGGGTTACTATCGAAGGTTCATTCAAGACTTCTCAAAGATAGCAACACTGTTGACCAACTTAACAAGAAAGACGGTAAAATACGTGTGGACGGAGAAGTATGAGGAAAGTTTTCAGGAGTTAAAGAAAAGACTTAGTGAAGCACCTGTATTGACCTTACCAGACGATACGGGAGGTTTTACGGTCTACAGTGATGCATCGCACAAGGGGTTTGGCTGTGTGCTTATGCAAAACGGCAAAGTCGTTGTGTATGCGTCCAGACAATTAAAAGATTATGAGAAGGGATATCCTACCCACGACTTGGAATTGGCAGCGGTAGTGTTTGCCCTTAAAATTTGGAGACATTATCTGTACGGAGAAAAATGTGAGATATTCACAGACCATAAGAGTCTGAAGTATATCTCCACACAGAAGGAGCTGAATATGAGGCAACGGAGATGGTTGGAATTGATCAAAGATTATGATTGTGAAATTCTATATCATCCCGACAAGGCCAACGTAGTAGCGGATGCTCTGAGTAGAAAGAGCAGGGAGAAATTATTCATATTGACGGATCAAGAACAACTGGTTCAAGAGATGGCTCGAATGGAGTTGGAAGTGAAAAGTCCAAACGAGTCAATAGAAGTCGAGGCGAGCCCAACCTTGTTAGATAGGGTGAAAGAGGCTCAAGACAAAGATGAGGAATGTGACAGAATCCGGAAGAGGATGACCGATGGAGAAGAGGTCAAGTTTAAAATTGATAGCATGGGATTGCTGAGATTTGAAAATCGTGTTTGGGTACCGCTAGTGCCTGAATTACGAGAGGAGATTTTGCAAGAGGCCCACAGTACGAGATACTCGATACATCCGGGGAGTACGAAGATGTATCAAGATCTACGTCAGCATTTTTGGTGGCCGAATTTAAAGAGGGAGGTTGTAGAATGTGTTAGCCGATGCCTAACTTGCCAAAAGGGTAAAGGCCGAACATCAGAGACCAAGTGGATTGTTACAACCGTTACAAATTCCTGAGTGAAAATGGGAGCATATCACAATGGATTTTGTGGTAGGACTTCCAGCAACACAGAATGGATATGACGCAATTTGGGTGATTGTGGATCGGCTAACAAAGTCAGCGCACTTTTTGCCGATCAAGATTAGGTTCAGTTTGGATCAGTTGGCCAAATTGTACATCAAAGAGATAGTTTCAAGACATGGGGTGCCGGTATCGATTGTGTCAGACAGAGACCCGCGCTTCACGTCAAATTTTGGAGAAGTCTTCAGGAGAGATTGGGGACACAGTTGAGAATGAGTACAGTGTATCATCCACAGACCGATGGGCAAAGTGAAAGAACAATTCAGACATTGGAAGATATGCTCAGGGCCTGCGTGATGGATTTCAAGGGCAGTTGGGAAATCCATCTACCACTAGTTGAGTTTGCATATAACAACAGCCTTACGAAGCTTTATATGGCAGAAAATGCAGAACACCTCTATGTTGGGATGAGGTAGGAGAACGCCGACTGTTGGGGCCAGAATTGGTTCAACAGACGGTAGAAATTATCAAGGTAATAAGAGCTCGGCTAGTAGCAGCTCAAGACCGTCAAAAGAAATACGCCGATTTACATCGACAGAAACGAGACTTCGAAGTGGGGAGTTTTGTGTTCATTAAGGTATCTCCCTGGAAAGGGAAGATCAGATTTGGAAAGAAGGGGAAACTAAGTCCAAGGTTCATAGGACCGTTCGAAATATTGAGGAGAGTGGGTGAAGTAGCATACGAGGTAGCTTTACCTCCTGAATTGGAACATATTCACAATGTGTTTCACGTGTCAGTATTGCGGTCATACAAACCAGACTACAAGCACGTTATCTCCTATGAACCAATTCAAGTCGGGAAGGACTTATCATATGAAGAAGTTCCTATTCAGATACTCAATAAGAAGGAACAGAAACTGAGAAATAAGATAATTCATTCTGTCAAAATACTCTGGAGGAATCACGCCATTGAAGAAGCTACGTGGGAATTAGAGGAGAAAATGAGGGCAAATTACCCGTTTTTATTTGAGTAACCTTATTTTACAATTCCGATGACGGAATTTTTATAAGGAGGGGAGAATGTAATGTCCTAGAATTTCCACGTCTTTATTAATTAAATTATTAATTTAATTTCCAACGAGTTAGTTTTACGAGATTATTTAAATCTTTTTATGTGATTAATTAATTATGTGATTAAATAATTATGTAATTAATTACTAGAATTAATTAAAGGGGGTTACTAATATGTTATTAAATTAGTAAACAAACCCTAAAGTTTTAATATCAAAATAATTGATAAGTTTCCTATTAATTAAGTATTCAATTAAATTGAATATAATGAGTGAATTAAATATAATAAATTAATTAATATGATTATTAATTAATGTAAATAATGTGAAATATTAATAATAATATTTATTAGTCCATTTAGTAATTTAATACTTATGGGTTAGAATATTTAATTATTTATTCAATCTAATTATTTATTTAATCATGGATTGAATAATTAATGTGTAAATTATTAAATTAGCCCAACATGGGTCAATTAGTAGCCCAAGTGGAGAGTAATAAAATTTGACAATTTAGTAGCCCAAACAATTTAATAGAAGCCCAATTGGTATTTTAAATTAAAGCCCAATGATTGGCCCACTTGGAAAATACTTAATTTAACTATTATTAATTTAAAAAGTAAAAAGTGACAATGAATTTGGGACATGAAGGATCAGCCGAGCATACATGGAGAGGAGAGAGAAAAGAATTGATTTTTTTGTTATTTTAGTTTTTTATTTATTTATTTAATTAATGGTTACTTGTTTTATTTTTTTCAAGTACATGGACCATGCTTCTTTTCACCTACTAAGTCATGGCTTGTTAACTTGTGTAAGTATCCAATAGCTAGCTTGTAATGGTCAAAATTATTAGATACATTATGTGTATCTATTAATTTTTCAAGTATACTTGAAAAATTGATAGATGTTATTTCATTTTTGCTCCAAAATCAAAAGAGAGAGTTTGAGAGCAAAATATTTTGAGAGAGAGCAAGAGAAGGAGAAGGAGTTCTAAACTAGTTTATGTCTTCAAGATTCACCACTTATTTTGGAAGAAAAAGAAGAATAGCCATTAAATCAAGGTAATGGTTATTTTAAATGAAGTTTTGTTTTTAAATTAAATAAATCACCATGTTAGTATAAACATGTTAATATGGTTATTAATGTATAGTTGTAATATTTATGTCATGCTTGAGTTTAATATGTTTGGTTTGTATTTTGGTATATTTTATATGCTAAAAATATGTATTTAATAGTGTGTAAACAAGTTTTGGAATTTATGTCCAAAAATATTTTTATAAAACTTAGGTTTGATGTTCTAATATTATAGAACATTAAATCATGAGAAAAATAAAGTTTGAATCACTTAAAATGGAGTTATACACAAAAAGTTATGATTTGTGGTAGTTTATGTGATGTAAAAAATTTTATAAAAAAAATAATGATATTAAATCATGAAAAATTAATTTTTCATGTTATAAATTAATATAAGGTGTTTGATAATTTTTTTGGATTTTTATTGAAGAGTTAAAGATTTATTGGAGGTATATTTTTATTTAAAATGTGTATGACGGAGCACTGTTCACAGTCTGCTAAAAGGAAAAAATTAAGAACAGTCCGCGCAATGCGCGGAAGGCATTTGGCTGAAAAAAACGCGGAGCCAAACGACGTCGTTTGGCTTCCGTGGAAAATCACTCCGCGCGTACGCGCGGAAGCCGCTTCCGGCTTCTCAAAACGGTGTCGTTTTGAGTCGTAGCAGTGGTGCACGCGCAATGCGCGGTAAAGGATTTTGGCGAAAATTACAATTCTACCCCTCCGTGTTTTTTTTGGCGAAATGACCATTTTGCCCTCGGATCAGTTTTCTGATTAATTACGAAATTGCCATCGGTCTGGTTTTTCAACTTATTTACGGAAATGCCATTCGGGTTAATTTTAATTAATTTAAATATTTGAAAATTAATTTAAAATTATAACAAAAATAATAATAATACAAAAATAATATTGGAGAGAATATTTTTCATTAAGTTTAATATTTAAATATTTTAAATATTAATCTAGTTAGCTAATCATGGTTAAGTTAAATAAATTTATTATTTATTTATTATTTTAAATGTTATTAATAAGTAAAGGTGATAAATTAGCAATTATTATTTAATTCCTATTAAATAATACTTAAGGAGAGATAAAATTTATAAATTAATTATTTATTATTTAAATATTATTAAATAATAAATAAGGATAATTAAGTAATTAATTATTATTTAATTAGCATTAAATAACGATTAATGGAAATTAAGTTATTAGAGTAATAATTTATTATTTAATTTAAATAATAAATAAGAATGATTTGATTATTATTTAACCTTAAATAATAATTAAAATTAATTAAATAATTAATTATTATTTAATTGACATTAAATAATAATTAAAGAGGATTAAGATTAGTAAACTATTATTTAATTTTCTTAAATTAAGTAATAAGTAAGGTTAATTACTTAGTTAATTATTGGTTGATTAATATTAAATTAAAGGAGGTTAAAATTAAGTCAATAATTATTTATTATTTAATTATAATTAAATAATAAGTAAGTACAATTAGTTATTATTTATTTTAAATAATAACTAGAGTTAATTAATTAATTTCTATTTAATCAAGATTAAATAGTAATTAAATAGAGATTGAGTTAATAAAATAAATGAATTTAATTATGATTTAATTAAACAATTGTAATAAGTTGTTTAAGGGTTTAATAAGTGTCCAACACTTAAGAAAAATATTTTCTAACTTATTAAATTATTAACCTAAAATGATTAAGGGTCTATAAGGTTAATAATATTGTTTTGACTAATGTAAATTATGTGTTAGTACTTATGTGTGGTAAATAAGTTCATTATTAAGCGTATAGTTATGCAAATACATCGTACTAATTATTAGACCGACTTTATTAATGTTAGGTCTTTCAAAGCAAGTTAGTTAAAGCTAGACAATATTTGTAGCTGAGCAGACAGGCAAGTTCTCTAACCCTACTCATTTATTGTTGAACATGTTTCTATACTTGTATTTATTGTCAAAGCTTGAAGTGGTTTAATTATTTAAAATTATTCCACATCCATATTGTTTATAAAATCGCACGTAGTGCACTTGAAGCTTATTAGTTCTTGATTCATGAACTGTACTAAAAATGTCAAAAGTTAATAGTTCAGCTAGACATTACGTTTATAAATTCAATACTTGAATACTTTTAAAAGCTTATCCAAACCATTTTTGGGTGCGGATTTCTTATATTAAGTCTGAGAATTGAACAACCCTAAATTAGGGGATTTTGTGTCGGGAAATCGACTTTGGGCGCCAGTGACTAAATGTAATGCATATACAGCGGGTTGAATAGGCTGATCCCCTTGAAAACCAAACAACTCAAAGGGTCAGAGGAAACTCTATTATACACTCGTTAGTTCAAGGTCCTTAGTGACCACACAGCATTTTAAGATTCAAATATTCTGTTTATTAAAATTTGAATCATGTTTCATTCACAATTGTTATATCTATTGTTGAACCATTGATGACATTTCTCATTCATTCATGATATATTAAATCTATATGATTGTTCTAAACTTGCTGAGCAAACTAGTTGCTCATTCTTGCTATATCATGAACCATTTTTCAGATAATCATGATTGCTCAAAGAAGGATAAGGGAAAAGGAAAGGCCAGAGCTTAAGTTAGTTTATGCATGCTAATTAGATGCTTAAATTTGTGTTTACTGTTGTTAAACCTTTTGTAATTCCTTATGATAGGAACTGTTTATGTTAAGGTTAGTAGACCCTGGTATTGTAACCTTTTTTCTAAGGGAACCAATATGTATTATTCCGCGATATTTAAATGCAATGTATGTATTTAATTGTTAGTAATGTGTTGAATAATGAGAACCAAATTCGAGGTTATGGAACTCGGATTTGGGGTCGTCACAGTCTTAACCAAATTTGTGAAAGATTATTTAATGTAATGACTTAGTTTTGTATAAAATTTAAAATTATGGATTTTTGTTTTTATAAAACCCAAAAGTAAAAAACTTAAACACTAGAGGTAAAATTATATCATTTTATTAAGTAATTTTAGTTAAACTTAACTAAGACATTGTCTTAAATAAAAATTTTCATATATATATTAAAAATATATATAATATAATAATAATTATATAAATAAATAAATATTATATGTCAAACACAATAACATAAAATTACAGGAAAAGGTATAAATTACTGAATAAATTGAGAAACAAGCCTATATAAAGTGCACAAACTCTTTCACGGGAGTAAGTATATAAACCTACTGGTTGCTTATAGGGGTGAGCATGGTGCGGTTTGGTGCGGTTTAAAACCCAAACCGCACATGAAACCGCTTAGGTGCGGTTTGGCAAATCCAAAACCGCAACCGAAACCGCTTGTGATCGGTGCGGTGCGGTTTTGAAATGTGCGGTGCGGTTTTATTTGGTGCGGTTTCGGTTCCAAAACCAATTGAACATATGTGTATTGAAAAACAAAAGAACAAAAAAAAACTTCTGAATTTAGATAAAATTATTAACATAACATTAAGCCTTTAATGGAACACATACCTGGATTCCCAATTGTTGCAGCATCATGAGCCTTTTTTCTGCATTAGCCATCTCAGTACAAAGTTTTTCCAACTACATGTAAAGGATTCTGCATGTAGAACACTACATATAGTACAAAAATATACAATATAAAGATAAATAAACAAGACCATTTAGGAAAATGCCTAGTGGCAACACTGTCAAAAGAGGCAACAATCATCTATGTGAAATTATGCACCAGCACCAAACTCTTGATAATTAATGTCTAAGGTGGTTTACATCAATTCATTGATCAAACACAAAATCACATGCTCTTTTGTTAGACTCATCATATCAAGATGCAATTACATGCGTAAGAGCATAAAGCCAAATATGTTGCAATCAAAGAAGCAATTCACTAATCGAACTCACAATCACTGATTAAAAACAGATAACATGCCAGAAAATAATTTAATAATAACTTCATAGAGAAAGAAAAGAGATATTACATAGGTGCTTGTAATCGACTTTTTTCTTGCGATCCTGGGAAGTACAAGCATATGCCTCCTTAGAGAATAGTTCAAGAAACTTTTCCTGCAACAGACGAGGAATAAGGAAGAGAAATATCAATGTTTCCAGCTGAGTACAAACATTGAAACATAAATCCCATTAAATAGATGAGATTCCCTATACATAGCTCAGTTCCATATAAAAAAAAATTCAAACTAAGAACCATGAGAAGTAATTGGAAACTTAAAGGGGTACTGCTTGCTGCAGTAGCAAAACCTCCTGCAGTTCCCCGCATATTCCAACCATATAAACCAATCAACCAGAGATTAGAAACCCCTGTTACAAAACCCCTGTCCAATCAAACCATCATGGTTCACAATACCTACACCACAAGATCCACGAACAATGAGCAAAATAAAGAAAAAATTACACAGGAATATACTCTCTCACACACACACACACATATAATTGAAATTGTGACTGACCTTAAGAACCCTAAATCGTGAAGCGGCGACGCTGATGGTGATGGTGGTCACGCTTAATAGCTATGTAAGTCTTATTCTATTAATCAATCTCTTAATCAAAGGAGCAGTGGACTATGTGACGAAGTTTTAGGGCATCATCTGAGATTGGAGAAGAGAGGCGGAGTCAAAGCATCGAGATTGGAGAAGAGAAAACTGAGAAGCGACAATTTTGGGGCTGCAGTGTATTTTAGGTATATATGTAAATGGCCAAAACGACGTCGTTTTGGCCATGTAATTTTAAAAAAAAAAAATTAAAACCTCAATAGTTCAACATGGTGCGGGGCGGTTGCTTAAGTGCGGTTTGGGCAAGAACCCGCACCCGCACCGCAAAATCGGTTTTTCAATTATTCTAAAACCGTCATATACGCCGGAACCATTGATGCGGTTTTAATTGGTGCGGTTTTTGCGGTTTTTGGTGCGATTTCGGGGGTAAATCGGTTTTTTGTTCACCCCTAGTTGCTTATATATGGATAAAAGTGTACGACCTATGTTTGATCCCCCTACGTCCGTCCCAGGCTACACTGAGTACTTTAATCACGGAAAAAATCATTAAATTCTTCTTTAATTATCAAAAAATAAAATAAAATATGCAAGTTTTTTATTTATTTTTATCAAAATTATTAAATTTTCAAACCATTGTTAAAGCTACACAATTTTTTTTGACTCGTTACACATTGATAAATACGTCAATTTGATTCAGACAATTTTCACTATTATTTAAAAGTTCAATGTTATTAATTTATTTCTTCCATTTCAAATTAAAAAGTTTTATTTTAATTTTTTTGATTAAATTAATTATTTTTAAAACTAATTTTGTAAGTACTATTATTGAATAAGTTTAGATTAAGAAATTATAATCACACGAAATTAAATATAATTTGTTATTAACTCAAATTTTTATAATTTTATAAATAAATTTATATATACGTAATTATTAATTTTAAAAACATTTAATTTGATTATGATTAAAAAAAATTAAAATAGACTTTTAATTGGAGACGAAAAGAATATAAAATGCTTCGATTTTTTTTTATTTTTCATTTGGTAACTTAACCGAAACATGTAGATTTCTTTAATTTATTAAGTCGATCTGATTACATCACTCGAATAGCTACTTGCTACCAAGTACCAACCTTCACTTACAGTCTTACACCGATTATTTTTATATTAGTAACAATTAATATTGATGAAAAATGCCTAACTGCCACCAACTTTTTCAATTCATTACAACTAGTATGGTAGCCCGGGCTTGGACTGCATTTGAATGAGATATTAATTTTTTTATTTAAAAAATAAATAGTTTTGAAAATTAATTATAAATAAAAATAAATACTTTAATATAAAGTTTTAATTATTTCATTTAAAGAATAATCAAACCATAATTAAAATTTGATAATAAGTGTTAATTTCAAGTTATATATTATCAAATTATAATTAGAAATATATTTTATAATAAAATACATCTTATACTTAATAAATAACTAATAAATATAGAAATGGAGAATTGAAATAATTTTGTATGTAAAAAATACACAGTATAGATTTATTTAGTATGACATGTAAAAAACAAAATATAATTATTGGTTTAGTCAACTCATGATTAACCAAAATCGCCAACGACAACTCGGCCAAAATAATTCTATTACTCTAAATATATACAGTATATAAATATAAATTTGGCGTGTCAAAATATGAAATATTTTGACCTTTTTAATTAATTTTTAAAATTTAAAACTAATACGAATTTACTTAAATTTTGAAAATAGTATATTAGTATTTGGGTTACTTATTTAGGTAGGCAGTACATTAGTATTTTTAAATTAGGGTACTTATAACCGTCTTTTTAGAGAGAAATTATATATCAATAGTGTTACCTCCACTAAAAGAGGAGAAATCAATTGATTTATACGTGCTTAGATTTAAATGACACTCTCTTATTAGAGTTAGTGCTGAGAAAAAAAGGGTTAAAATTGAATTATTGAATTAATCAAAAATATTTAACCGAATTATTTTAGTTATTCGGTTATTTTATTTAAGTCGGTTATAATTGTTTAATTATTCAGTAATTGGATTCAGTTCCGTTTAATAAAATTATTTTATTCGGATACCCAAATAACTGAATTATATATTTAAGAAAAAAAATTGTCTTATAATTATGTACGTATGTATTATTAATTTAAAATTATTAAACTAGTTTAAGAATTATTATGATTCTGGATTATGGTTAAATATTATTTAAAAACTCTAGTATGAAATTAGATGAATTTTTTTGTTTGATAAAAAAATATGTTCATGTCTCGGTTATATGAATAATCGAATAATGTATTTTATGTTAGTATTTGCATGATTAAATTTGATGATGACATAATGATAATATGAAATTATCAATGCTCAATGTATAAATAGTTGTTGTAAAGTCCTTATTGAATTCATATTGTACAAAGATTTAGTTTAGAAAAGAGTAAATTTGTTGGGTTGATCTTTTAAGAAAAATTGTTGTAAAAAGATTAAGACTTGAAGATTGTATTGAAGAAATATAAAATTGTATTGCAAGAAGAAGATCGCATTGTTACATTAGAATTCCATTGCAAGTTTAAAATCGTATTCCTAAGTCAAGATCGTATAGTAGAAGTTGGTCCATATGGAAGATCAGGCTACACTTCAAAATCTATGATATGCGATCAGTTCAATAAGTAGAGTAAAAGTTGTTAGAATAGTAACAATGGAAACATCATGGGTTGAAGGGTTCAATGCAAATCTTTCCAAGTCAAAGTTAAAATCTAAAGTTCATAAATATTTATGTCTACTGGTTAGTTGACGTTCAAAGACCAGTCAAAAGATTACTATATTTGAAAATCTAATTAGCTGACACAGCAAAAAGAGGTTTTGCCTAAACATCAAACTACTCATGGCAGAGATCTCAAGAATCAAGACAATAAATAAGCAACGACTATCTTCCAACTAGAAGAATTCAAAAAGTCTATAAAAAGAATAGCAGAATCCAACGTATAGAAGAAAGGAGATACTGATCGAAAATTGAAATTTTGCAACGCTCAAAACTTACTTTATGAAAAAGCTAAACATCTCATTTAAGCTATTAAGTACCTAAGAAAGAATCATATTGCCAACTTAGCAGCAACTCTCAACTTCAAATCAATTACTGTGAATTGTGTTGAGTGATATTGTTCCAAGACTAAGTGACTCGAAGGGACTAAGTGTTCAAGTGTTCCGAGACTAAATAACTCAAAGGGACTAAGTGTCCCAGTATTCTGAGACTAAGTGATTCGAAGGGACTTAGTGTCCAAGCGTGTCAAGACTGAGTAACTTGAAGGAGCCTTAGTGGTTCAGTTGTAGCTAATTGATCTTAGTGATCAATATCCTTAGTGAATTATTTACTCGTAGAATAGAAGAGTGGAATATAATATGAGTTACTACGTCTCTGAACCACTTAAAAATTGTTGTCTCATTTACTTTTTGTTATTTACTTTTTGCACTGTATTTACTTGAGATAGTGTGTGTGTGTACTTGACATGTTCTATTTCCAAATCTCAGAATTCTATATGACAAAAATCTTATATGTAAAAATGGAGATTTTAAAATACATTCTGCTATGCTTAATTGACTTTGATTTACAAATCATCAATTAAGTTTTTACTATACAATTACAAGATTTTGAAAATATCTATTCAAACTCCCCCCCCCCCCCCCCTAGATCTTTTATGCGTCTCTGGGATACAATTTAGTTATTCGGTTTTCAATTATTCAGTTAGTACTAATTCGGATAATTATTCCTTAGTGAAATTATATGAAATTTGATATTCAATTATAATCGAATAGATAATTTGGTTCGATTATAACCGAATAATTATCTCTAATTGGAGTTAATTATCTATTCTTTTTGTTTTAAAATTATAAATGGAATTATGCTATATATTATAATTTTTTTTTATGTCAAATTACAATTATAAAAAGATATCAATATATATAGATTAGATAAAATTATAATTATTTTTTAAAATTCAATTATCTTTTATGGGACACATGGAGTACAAAAAGTCATTGGATCTAATTGCATTGGACCAAGTGGAGCTGCCGCCTAGTCTAATACTCCAGCAAAATTTGCCTAAAAGTTTAAAAACGGTGACGGGTTATACTGCCAATTTATGGACTATTATTAATATATTGTTGTCCTGTTCTCCAGTCCGGTGTGTTTAGCAGCTCATAAAATATCTATATTGATGTTTAATTATGGGCCCAAGACGCCCAACGCTCTTCTTTTTTTATTCCCTTATCTGTTTGGTGAGGTAAGGTGCACATGAAATACCTTTAAATATTATTTTTTTAATAATAATATTTGTAAAATAAATAAATAATATTTAATTATATTATTGAAAATTATTTTAAAAAACATTAATAACAAATTTTAAATAATTATATGGTACGATTTTTTTTTTCCAATAGCAATTTAACAATAAATTTATACTTTTTAGTCAAAAAATGCTTAATTAAGAATCACAAATTTTTGGAGAGATCCTCCCACAATATTTTTTTTTTCATGTTTTTTTTTTTTTTTCCCTGTTGGTATTTTATTCTTGTTTTTATATGGCAACTTGTGTTTCCTTTTGTGTGAAGTTTTGTTTTCTTTATCAGATGATTTATTTATTAGAAAATTTCATTATCTTTCCTTGTGGGATCTTGTTTTCTCTATTTTTTATTTATTTGATGATTATTTTTTAAGTTAATTGTCAATGACAAATTATTTCAAATTTAGATATGGAGCTATTATAGTGGCTTGTTATTTTGTCGTAGGTGTTGAAGGCTCACATCCACTTACTCTATTGATTTTTTACGTGGATTGACTGTAATTTAGATATTTATTTATGGTATTTACAAGCTATTGGTACAATTTGTCATATTCCATAAATGTTATTTGTTTAGAAGGATTTTCATTTGTAATCTTTTTACAATCGTAATCTTTTCATCATTGTAATAAATTTATAATTTTAAAATATTTCAGTCAATTGAATTGTTAAAAAGAAAACTCCAAAATATAATTTAATTTTTAATTTATAAGTGTTTTCAATCCAACCAAAATCTCTCACAAATTGAATTTTTATGTACCTGGCAGAGAGTGCAGTGTGGTCCGGTGAAACAAAGTACTTTTAAATGTAGAGTTTATAACAAAATTACTTTTATTAAAAAAAGCAAATTAGTGTTTGATTACATAGTTATAGCAGTGCTTTTTAAATATTAATGACAAGTTTAAGGCAAATGTGTGTTACGGAATTTTATTTCTTCTTAATAATGTAAAGATAATTTTGTATTTTGTGGTTTTATCAAGCTTCAACTAAAAAGACAAATTTATTACTTCAATTAAAATTACTTTTAAATTTAAAATTTTGTTCTTAAATATATTTTTGGAGAATTATTAAATATCAAAAAAAAAAAAATTTAAAATTACTTTTAGTCCACCCAAAAATTTCTCCAAGTGACTCAAATATGTGGTTGCAAACCTCGGCAGATCTTTATTTACATTTTTTTTTTTATTTCAAGGAAACAATTCAATCACAACTACATTACAAATCTCATACACTCACTAATGTAGACGCCCAAAAATTTCGTGTATGGTATCTAACCATTGCACGAGGGTAAAAATGTCATTTCACAACCCCAACAATCAGATACAGAACTAGGGTTACGAATCTCCTGATGGGTGTTCAAGACGATTGCGACGACCTTCAAGTTACAGACTACGCAGTACAAAGACGATGAATGAGTCGACATCTATAAAAAGATAATTATCTACATTTTCATCCTATCTCCCAAATGAAAAAGTGGCCAAACTCTGCATCATTCCATAGTCCTCGGAGGGAGCTTTTCGGAATGGTATGACACGATTCCCAACTATTTTCAGATTAAAAGTTATAAGCATTCTAACTTGAAGGACGAAAGGCACAAAAATCGAGGCATGTGGGACTTGCCCTAACCAACTGCAAGAGGACCTGCAGCCAGCTGCAGATGAACTTATGGCCGGCTTCGCAGTCAGAGTCACAAATGGGTCATCTCGATTTATAAAATATAAAAAAATTGAATGAGTTGGTACATCCACTTAATATTCATATCAACTAGCGACTCTGGTCAATTGTCTCATTAAAATCAGCCTTTCAAAAATTCTGTCGACATTTATGCCGACCTTTTCCTAAAACGTCAGCTCTAATGAGGCAAGCCATAAAATAAGTCAAAAAGGGTAAAAGGCAAAAAAGCAAGAAAAATCCCCCGCGGCGACAATTTGGCTAGAGAGTTTTCTTACATCTAAGGAAAACTTTTCATTGAGTCTAGGCTTAATACTACCTAGAGACTTGATAACAACAACAGCGTTAAAAAGATTGAAATAGAACATGCAACATTGATACACTCTAATTATCTTTTACATAAAACACACAAAAGATGCATTAGCATGCCAATAACAATATTTAGAGGGAGCAACCAACAACAACATACTCCCATTTACACACAAATCTCAAGCCAAATATTATTCATCACACATTTTATTTGAGAAAATTAAACTTCACAACATTTAAAGTCCTTGATTAATACTTGTAGCTATTTCTGGATGTGGTGACTCTCAATATCTTTGGTGATATGTTTGAAGAACTCCAACAACGTATTTGGATCCTCAATCTTCTCATTCAGTTTTTCATATTCCAAGGTCCATGTCACCAAGTTGTCTTCGCCAGATGTGTCCACATGAATACTGATTATGAAGCTACTGTACAGCTCCATCAGATCTCCTTCCAACATCTTGAAGGTTATTGACTTGTTTTGCTCATCTATGTCTTGTATGACCTGTTTGGCAACGCGGTCTTTTCCATCTATACATGCATAAAAAATAATTAACAGAAAAGAAAAAAGAAAAAGTACCAGTGACACCGTAACCGGATCCCTAGTAAAATATGATCGTTCCTGATTTCAAACATTTTATAAAAATAAGATATATATATATATATATATATATTATATTACAATATGTTAATAATTTATAGTATTAATTATTGTATTAACTAAAAATAAAATAATTTATCTCAATTTTAAATTTAAAAAATATAAAATTAATTTCAGAAAATTAAAAACGATCTCATATTTTAGAACATATATACTATTGAGAAACTATAGTGGTAAGATTTTACCGAGCACATAGCGCCAGCTGATGATAGAGCCAACACTTCCCCACTCTCCTTCATGCAAGTCACAACCTTGTACCTTCTCAGGTGTTATGTTGGATACATGATGTGGCGTATTTACCCAAAGTTCATGAAAAACGTCTCCTTCGGATTTGATTTGAATCTGGCCAACCAACTTTCCAGTAAGAGCCATCTCTTTCCTTTTGCCGATAATGGAGCAAGAATGGTAGAAACTAGAAAGTATGTGATGATAGGAGCGTTCCTCTTTGGCCTTTATATAGAGAAAATTTAGTAGCTAATATAATAATAATAGCGGATGACATATTTTAAATTTTACTTTCGGTCGTTGGTCCTTATAATAAATTATATGAATATTATTTGTCCAATTTTGTTACATAATAAATACTTGTTATAGATTATTATTACCTATATATATATATATAGGAAAACTAATATAAGATATGTCTTAACCAAATTTGTGAAAGATTATTTAATAAAATGACTTAGCTTTGTATAAAATTTAAAATTATGAATTTTTGTTTTTATAAAATTCAAAAGTAAAAAACTTAAACACTAGAGGTAAAATTATATCATTTTATTAAGTAATTGTAGTTAAACTTAACTAAGACATTGTCTTAAATGAATTTTTTTCATATATATATTAAAAAAAATAATATAATATAATAATAATTATATAAATAAATAAATATTATATGTCAAACGCAATAACATAAAATTACGGAAAAGGTATAAATTACTGAATAAATTGAGAAACAAGCCTATATAAAGTGCACAAACTCTTTCCCGTGAGTAAGTATACAAACCTACTGGTTGCTTATATATGGATAAAAGTGTACGACCTATGTTTGATCCCCCTACGTCCGTCCCAGGCTACACTGAGTATTTTAATCACGGATAAAATAATTAAATTCTTTTTTAATTATCAAAAAATAAAATAAAAAATGTAAGTTTTTTATTTATTTTTATCAAAATTATTAAATTTTCAAACCATTGTTAAAACTACACAAATTTTTTTGACTCTTACACATTGATAAATACGTCAATTCGATTCAGACAATTTTCACTATTATTTGAAAGTTCAATGTTATTAATTTATTTTTTCCATTTCAAATTAAAAAGTTTTATTTTAATTTTTTTGATCAAATTAATTATTTTTAAAACTAATTTTGTAAGTATTATTATTGAATAAATTTAGATTAAGAAATTATAATCACACGAAATTAAATATAATTTGTTATTAACTTCAATTTTTATAATTTTATAAATAAATTTATATATATGTAATTATTAATTTTAAAAACATTTAATTTGATTATGATTAAAAAAAATTAAAACAGACTTTTAATTGGAGACGAAAAGAATATAAAATGCTTCGATTTTTATTTTTTTTTCATTTGGTAACTTAACCGAAACGTGTAGATTTTTTTAATTTATTAAGTCGATCTGATTACATCACTAGAATAGCTACTTGCTACCAAGTAGGGGTGTCCATCGGTAAAAAACCGAACCGGTACCGAACCGAAATTACCGCTAAAACACGAACCGAAAACCGAACCGAATTATCGGTTTCGGTACCGGTTCGGTACAAATTCGGTTCGGTTTTCGGTTTTTACCGATTAACAATATATATAATAATTATTAATTATATATATTATTATATATATAATAATATATATAATTATTATTAATTATATAATAATTAATATAAATTTATTATTAAATTACGTAATTCGGTTTTTTCGGTATACCGAATAGAACCGAAATGCAAAATTACCCGTACCGCTACCGATACCGAAAAATATAAAAAACCGAAAAAACCGAAACCGAAAAATCGGTACCGAAAAAAACCGGTACCGAAAAAATCGATACCGATCGATTCGATAAAAAACCGAAAAAACCGAAAATTTTGAACACCCCTACTACCGAGTACCAAGTAGCAACCTTCACTTACAGTCTTACACCGATTATTTTTATATTAGTAACAATTAATATTGATGAAAAATGCCCAACTGCCACCTACTTTTTCAATTCATTACAACTAGTATGGTAGCCCGGGCTTGGACTGCATTTGAATGAGATATTAATTTTTTTATTTAAAAAATAAATAGTTTGAAAATTAATTATAAATAAAAATAAATACGTTAATATAATACTTTAATTATTTCATTTAAAGAATAATCAAACCATAATTAAAATTTGATAATAAGTTTTAATTTCAAGTTATATATTATCAAATTATAATTAGAAATATATTTTATAATAAAATACATCTTATACTTAATAAATAACTAATAAATATAGAAATGGAGAATTGAAATAATTTTGTATGTAAAAAATACACAGTATATATTTATTTAGTATGACATGTAAAAAACAAAATATAATTATTGGTTTAGTCAACTCATGATCAACTAAAATCGTTAACTCGACCAAAATAACTCTATTACTCTAATTATATATAGTACATAAATATACTTTTGGCGTGTCAAAATTTGAAATATTTTCTTTTGAATTAATTTAATAATTTTTTAAAATTTAAAACTAATAAAAATTTATTTAAATTTTAAAAATAATATACTAATATTTGGTTACTTGTTTAGGTAAGCGGTAAATTAGTACTTGTAAATTAGGGTACTTATTTAGCTGTCTTTTTAGAGAGAAATTATATATCAATAGTATTTCAGTTATATAACGAATAATTGAACAATGTAATTCGGTTATTCGATTATTCAGTTAGTAATAATTTTGGATACTTGTACAATACAGAAATTCGATATTCAATTATAACTTAATAGACAATTCGATTCGATTATAACCATATTCCCCCTGATTGTAGTTAATTATCTATTCTTTTTGTTTTAAAATTTGAAATAGAGTTATGCTACATATTATAAAAAAATTATGTCAAAGTATAATTAAAAAAGATATTAATATATAGATTAGATAAAATTATAATTATTTTTTTAAAATTAAATCAATCTGTCGTGGAACACATGGAATACAAAAAGTCATCGGGTGTAATTGCATTGGACCAAGTTGAGCTGCCTTGTCTGGCGCCTAACCTAATACTGCAGCAAAATTTGGCTAAAAGTTAAAAACGCTGATGGTTTATACTGCCTATTTATTGACTATTATTAATATATTATTGTCCAGTCCAGTGTGTTTTGCAGGTCATAAATTTTTTCTAGATTCATATTTAATATTTGGCCCAAGACGCCCAACGCTCTTCTCTTTTTCTTCCATTATCTGTTTGCTGAGGTATGGTGCAAATGAAATACACGGCATTGCTATCTTCGATTTTTTTGGGATAAATTTTCGATAATATTCTGTTAATTCTAAAAAACTCTTAACCTTTTGTCAGGGTTCTCGATTATTCTTAATTTATTATCGCTTTCACCTTTGAAGGATTTACAAAAATCTCCTCCTTATTGATTACGTAACCTAAAAACTGAACTCTCTTCAACCAGAATTTACATTTCAAAAACTTAGCGTAAAACTTCTCCTTCTTCAGTATCTCCAACACTATTCTTAAATATTCGGCATGCTCCTCTTCAGTCTTAGAATAAACCAAAATATCTTCTATGTACACGACTACAAACTTGTCCAAGTACTGGTTGAACACTCTGTTCATTATGTCCATAAATGCAGTTGGTGCATTCGTCAGTCCAAATGACATCACCATAAACTTATAATGGTTGTAACGAGTTCTGAATGTTGTCTTTGATACATCCTCTTTCCTCATTTTTAACCGATGATAACCAATCCTTAAGTCTATTTTTGAAAAATACTTCGCTTCCTTCAGTTGATCAAATAGATCGTTAATTCTTGGTAATTTGTACTTATTCTTGATCGTCACTTTGTTCAATTCTCTATAATCGATACAAAACCTCAACAATCAATCCTTTTTCTTTATAAAAAGTATCTGTACTCCCCATGGAGACACACTCGGTTAAATGTATTTTTTATCCAAAAATTCTTGCAACTAGACCATTAATTCTTTGATCTCCACCGGAGTCATTCTATACGGAGTTCTCGATATTGGCATTGTTCCTGGTACTAAGTCAATTACGAATTCTATCTCCCTATTTGGCAGAAGACCCATTAGTTCCTCTGAAAATACATCCATGAACTCCTTAACTATCTGTATCTGTCCCATTTCTAGATCCACCTTCTGCGTATCCACTACGTGGGCCTGATATCCTACACATTATTTTCTCAACAATTTCTTGGCCTACATCACTATCAGGCAACAAGTTTGTCTCGGCAACTTGCCACCTTAAAATACAATCTTAGACTTATTTAGTATCTGAAGGTGTATGCTATTCTTTTGACAGTCAATCACGGCTCCATAGTTAAATAACCAATCCATCCCTAGGATGATGTCAAGTTCTCTTAAGCGTATCGATATTAAATTCACGCACAACTTATGTCCCCTTATATCTGTACAACATTTTCTATGTATATACTCGACGGATATTACTTCCTTATTCGCGATCTCTATATTCCTAGGGCATTCTAACTTTTCTCTAGCTAATTCTAATTGTCTAGCAAAATCATCAGACACAAATGAACAGGTAGTACCCGAATCAAATAATACGTAAGCATTTATATTATTGATCGGAATAATACTTGACACCACGTCCTTTGACTCCACTGCATCTTACACAGTCATATTAAACGTCCGTGTTATCAGTTTGCTTTGCTGAACTAGTCTTCCAATAGTCAACTTGTTGTTGCAGCTATGTTGCCACTTCCTACATCACTTCTCTTCTTTAGGCAATCCTTGATTTGATGATCTGTGACACCGCACGTAAAACATTCACCCTTCTTCGATTTGGGATAATTGGAAGTGATGTGCTCTTCTTGTTTGCAATTATAAAATATGTTTTATCCTTCATGCACTCCCCCGAGTGTCTCTTTTCACAATTATTACATGCCTCTTTATTTTTCTGTGAATCCCCTTGCTTGGTCCCTGAACTTTTATTGCTGTTGTTCCACTTGCTTGTGTTTGAATTACTACCCCAGCTACTTCCTTCCTTCATTGCGTCCTTCATCATTTTTCTTTCTCTTCTGTTCTTGATTGTACTTTGTCATCGCTTCACTTCCTCCCTCTGCTATGATTGACTTCTCCAACATCGTTGCAAATGAATTAATCTGAAAGACCGACACCTTGCTGTATAACCATGGCTTCAACCTTTGTTCAAACCTTCGGGCTTTCTTTTCTTTGGTATCCACTTAGTGTGGAGTGAACCTTGATAACTCGTTAAACTTAGTGG
The DNA here is from genome assembly GCA_947179155.2 of Hedera helix. Taxonomy (NCBI): domain Eukaryota; kingdom Viridiplantae; phylum Streptophyta; class Magnoliopsida; order Apiales; family Araliaceae; genus Hedera; species Hedera helix. The sequence goes on along the minus strand of OX359272.1, from coordinate 27,725,414 downwards.
TGTACTCGGGCATTGTCATGTTCCCTTGTTTTAAATCTAGAAACTGCATCTCCATCTACCTTTGCATGTTTCTTGGGAAATAGCTCTAAAAAAACAGCTCCTTAAACCTACTCCATGCTACTAACCCCTCATCAGCTCTACCCTAATTATCTTCCCACCAATAATTTCCTTTCCCTTTCATCATGTAAGTAGCAAAAGTTGTCTTTTTCTCTTCATCTACCTTGGGGATGATGAATGCCTTCTCCATCTCCTTTACCCACGATTGGGCTTTAATCAGATCCGTAGTTCCCTTAAACTCTGGAGGTGCTACCGCCTTAAAATCTTTAAAATTTGCCAATAGAGCAACTGGGGGTTATGCTCCTATGGAATTAGGGTTACGATTGTGAAATGCTCCTATAAGAAAATTTATAAACTTTTGCATCAGGTTGGCTTGCCCTCTTTCCGTGTTAATAGATTCTTCAGGAGTTGGTTAAGGTTGGGGTCTTTTACGGGGCGACATTTTCTCATTAACAAAACTTATGTTACTATCTGGTGTGATGTCGCAAGCACCCAAAAATAAAATCTTACTTAAAAAAAATATTAATGTAGTAGTGCAAGTAAGAGTCGATCCTACAGAGAATGATTAATTTAATTTTATATTTTGTAACCCAAAATTGGGGGTTTTTAAAGATATAATTTAAATTAACTACAATCAATAAATATGCAAGTAATTTAATGAAATAAATAAGAAGAACAAGCCTTGGTTTAAGTTAACATCCACCATAAAAAATTTACAACTGATCATTAATGCATAAATAAATCAATTAATATTTTGAACATTCATTGTAGAAATAACTACTCGCAGGAGGAATAATTTTTCTCCACTCTTCTTAATTTTAGTTAAGTAGATACACACATTCTAAATTACCATTACTACTAAACAATCTCGAGCACATGCTAAAGATTTGATTTAATAGCAGCTTTAAGAATTAGATAGATCGTTGAACTAAACAATACAAGCTACGCGTTTGCATTTAATTTAGATGAACATTCTTCCTAAGATAAAATAATCTTTTGATTTGCAAAATCATTATTAAACTTAGTTTCTTCACAAATAGCAGTAGATTAATGTGAATAATAAACTAGCAGACCTCCTAGCAATTAAACAAACCAATCATAAAATTAAGCACAGAAATATATTCAATACTCAAAATATAAATTGAACAATTAAAATAAATTAGATCTCACAGTGTATAAATCTTGATGGCTTCAATCACTTAACCCAAGAAAAATAATTTAGCTACTCATAGTTGTAGAGAACACCAAATAATAGAAAAGAGAATTTTTTTAATGAAAATTGTATATTACATTGTACCTCAAGCCCTCTATTTGTAGGGTACATAATCCTCCTAACCCTAATAGGATTTACACTTTCCAAACCCTAATAGGATTTAAAATACAAAATAAATAAATATAAAAATTATTATTTATTTTCCTTTTCTAAATTGTAATTGGATTTCTTAATTAATTTATTGCTTTGCTGCCAAAAGCACTCGGAGAAAGGAAAATAAATTCAGCCAAACACGCCTGGGACCCATGCAGAATTTAAGGAAAAGAAAAAATCCACAGTTGCTGACTTACACGCCCGTGCCACGCAACCAAACAATTTTACCGCCCGCGCATTGCGCGGACATTTCTTCATTCCCTACCGACTGCGAATGGCACGGAAGCTTTCTTTTATTTTTTCTTCTTTTCTGGTCCGCTGCGCATTGCGCGACCTTATCTTTGCCGAATAGAAAATGGTGTCATATTGCTCCATGCCGCTGAACCTTCAATACTCGCGCAATGCACGGGCGCGACTTCTCCAGTAATTACAGATTTGCCCCTAATAGTTCAGAATTTATCGTTTTGCCACCAAGCTTCATTTTTCCTATAAAATAAAATAAGAATTACTAATAAATAAATAAAAATAATATAAAATTACTAATAATAATAATAATAATAATAATAATGCATTAAATTAAATAAATTACCTAAAATACTAAAAATACTTAAAAATTTTTCAAATAATTAAGCCTAAAAATACCTAATAAATAGATATAAAATTTACTTATCAAATACCCCCACATTTAACTCTTTGTTTATCCTTAAGCAAAACAAGAATAAAAATATATAAAACTAAAAATAATAACCAAATAACTTACTTGAGCAACAAATCAATATAAATTTCAATATTAGCCTCAAAGATTTTTTTAAATGATAACTCAAAGAAAATTTCAAAATATGCAAAGATCAAAATTTTAACATATTTATTACTCTTACTCTACTCAAGACTTTTTGTGTGTGTGTGAATCCAAATGTATCAAACTAATAGAAACTAAGATAAGTTTAGATTATTAATTACCTTATAAAGGACATACAACAAAATTCAATATACTTATTTTTCACATTACTCTATACTATTATAGACAAATATAAATCAGAAGATCAAAAGGTTTCAAACAATTATATACACTAGGATTATTAATATCAATTTTTCAAATATTTTTCTTTTTCCCCCCCTTTTAATGGGTGCATTTTATGCTCCATCCCATTTTTTTCTCTTTCTTTTTTTTTTCTTCTTCTTCAGTGAGTGTATTTTATGCTCCATCTCACTTTTTCATGTGTTTATGAGTAAGTGCGTTTTATGCTCCATTTCAACCCACCACATAATTTTTTTCTTCAATAATAATCCTAGAAAAATTACCTAAATCATCTCTTCCAAATTATACTTTGTCTTATATTTCACTTCAAATAATGACCAAATAAGATATAGAGTTCAAAAAAATCTTCCATAAGCATTTAACCATTTAAACTTTCTCTTAATTAAAATTAGCTCAAACAAATTGATATAAATGCATAAAATTTAAAGATCTCAAACAAAGTAAATACTAACAATAAGTCAAAAATTCAGACTAAGCAAAAATTTATCCCTCTTCTAAAAGTTATTAAATAAAAATTAAAATTTTCATCATTGGCTAAAAATTTAAAATCCAATTAATTTATTGCTCAAGTGACTCATTCTAACAATAAAATAAAAAATTACTCCATTTTCGTAGGAAACACGGTTATACTTAGCATATGTAATAAGCCTTTAAACCCCAAGGTTACCCTAAGTGGACGAGTTTTTGTCTCGTGAAGGTTTGTAGTGAATTCACCCACAAAATTCAAAAAATCAAAATTTTTTAAAATTCCCTAAAAAAATAACAAAAATCCTAAATTCCTTCCCTCACACTTAAAATTTACATTGTCCCCAATGTAAAATAAAATGCAAAGAAAAAGCACAAATAACTAAACTATAAATACTAAAATAAAATGAAAGAAAATTATACTCCCCTTGGATTGCCTCCCAAGAAGCGCCTTTGTTTATCGTCATTGGCTTGACAGCATGCCAAATCACTACGTCACACCTACTTCATGAATTTTGAGTACCCCATCCATCACATTATTCTTCATCGGTAAGTTCAACCTCCCTTGCAGTTGGCATGATAATTTCACTCCCTCTTTCACGAACAAATATTGGAGATAATTGGAGAAAGTCTTCAAATTCAGGATGAGATTCTGCAAAAGAAAAGATAAAGATTTTTTGTGAGTAACAGGTAATTGAATGAAAATTATTGCATTATTATCAAAAATCATTTGACAAATAATTTAATGGAGCTTCATCCTCCTTCAAATCTTATTTCAGCTCAATTGCTTATTCTTCTTCTAACTCCAAATTGTTGGTAATTACAATCTCTAACTTTTTCTTGTTTAGTTCCTCAACAACTTCCTCTATCTTAGGCATATCATCATTAAAAGTAACATCATCGTCTACATTAACACTGTTCGCTTCATTGATATTGTTTGTTTTCTCTTGCTTCGGTGATGGAGGGATTGTCTTTTCTGGATCTTCTACATCGTTACCACTTTTAAACACTTGTGCACTTGTATTCTCCGTTAGATTATCCAGCGTTTGAGAAGGTACTTGCGTTGAACTTTGCTCCACCAATTGATCGATTACGATTGTTATTTGTCCCATTTGATTTCCCAAACGCTAAATAATTGCATTATTTTCCTGAATACTTGCTTTCATGTCTTGTTGAAATTGCAAATTATCCTGTTAAAATTGTAAAGTGTTAGCTTCAATTAATTTAAGCATATCTTCTAAAGACAAATCAGAATAAAATGATTGACCCTGTTGTGATTGTAAAGTGTTAGCGGTAAGTTGTTGAATCATATCCTCTAAAGACATAACAGAATTATTTGATTGACTCTATTGTTGTTGGGGATATGGCTGTATGTATTGTTGATGACTTGGAAAATTTTGATTTGCGTGCAGATTCATTTGTGGATTCTCATAGCCAAAATTAGGATGATCCCTCAATCTTGAATTATACATGTATGAATATGAATCATATCTCCTTTGCGGTTGACTAGGAATCCTATAAGCTTCTAGCATGTTGCGCATTACCTTCAACCATTTGATAAACAAGAGAAGTTAGACAATTAATTTGTTGTTTAAGAGAAGAAATAGTTACCTCATTAACATAATCAGTCATGACTTCCATTCTTACCTGCACAACTCAATTAAACTATAAAAAACTAGAAAAAATAAAGTCTAAGAAAAATTATTAAATTGAAATAAAGTTTACAAAAACACAAAATTAAATTAGAATCAGTCCCCCGCAACGGCACCAAAATTTGGTGTGATATCGCAAGCAACCAAAAATAAAATCTTACTTAAAAAAAATATTAATGTAGTAGTACAAGTAAGAGTCGATCCTACAGAGAATGATTAATTTAATTTTATATTTTGTAACCCAAAATTGGGGAGTTTTTAAAGAAATAATTTAAATTAACTACAATCAATAAATAGGCAAATAGTTTAATGAAATAAATAAGAAGAACAAGCCTTGGTTTAAGTTAACATCCACCATAAAAAATTTACAACTGATCATTAATGCATAAATAAATCAATTAATATTTTGAACATTCATTGTAGAAATAACTACTCGCAGGTGGAATAATTTTTCTCCACTCTTCTTAATTTTAGTTAAGTAGATACACACGTTCTAAATTATCATTACTACTAAACAACCTCGAGTAAGTGCTAAAGATTTGATTTAATAGCAGCTTTAAGAATTAGAGAGATCGTTGAACTAAACAATACAAGCCACGCGTTTGCATTTAATTTAGATGAACATTCTTCCTAAAATAAAATAATCTTTTGATTTGCAAAATAATTATTAAACTTAGTTGCTTCACAAATAACAGTAGATTAATGTGAATAATAAACTAGTAGGCCTTCTAGTAATTAAACAAACCAATCATAAAATTAAACACATAAAAATATTTAATACTCAAAATATAAATTGAATAATTAAAATAAATTAGATCTCACAGTGTATAAATCTTGATGGCTTCAATCACTTAACCCAAGAAAAATAATTTAGCTACTCATAGTTGTAGAGAACACCAAAGAATAGAAGAAATAATTTTTCTAATGAAAATTGTATATTACATTGTACCTCAAGCCCTCTATTTGTAGGGTACATAATCCTCTTAACCCTAATAGGATTTACACTTTCCAAACCCTAATAGGATTTAAAATACAAAATAAATAAATATAAAAATTATTATTTATTTTTATTTTTCAAATTGCAATTGGATTTCTTAATTAATTTATTGCTTTGCTGCCAAAACCACTCGGAGAAAGGAAAATAAATTCAGCCAAACACGCTTGGGACCCACGCAGAATTTAAGGAAAAGAAAAAATCCGTAGCTGCTGACCTACGCGCTCGTGCCACGCAATCAAACAATTTTACCGTCTGCGCATTGCGCGGACATTTCTTCATTCCCAACCGACCAAGCTTTCTTTAATTTTTTTTCTTTTCTGGTCTGCCGCGTATTGCACGGCCTTATCTTTGCTGAACAGAAAACGGTGTCGTATTGCTCCGTGCCGCTGAACCTTCAATGCTCGCGCAATATGTAGGCACGACTTCTCCTGTAATTACAGATTTGCCCCTAGCAGTTCAGAATTTATCGTTTTGCCACCAAGCTTTATTTTTACTATAAAATAAAATAAGAATTAATAAAAAATAAATAAAAATAATATAAAATTACTAAAAATAATAAGAATGCATTAATTAAATAAATTACCGAAAATACTAAAAATACTTTAAAAACTTTCAAATAATTATGCTTAAAAATACCTAATAAATAGATATAAAATCTACTTATTATTATCTAATCATTTATTACTATTTTTTTATTATCTTAATTTTTAAAGCATTTAAAGAACTGTGAACTCTATAACTTGAGCAGTGTGAACCCTGTAATGATCCGAAATTCTGTAGCACTTGTAATATGATTGTTAACGATTAATAAAGAATGATTTATGTGATCTAATTGACGTATTATGTGATACATTATACGTGTTAATGATTTGTGAAAGAAAAATATTTTCCCAAAAAAATAACACAAAAAATACTATTCACACGTAAAGTGTTTTTATTTTTTTGAAATTTTACATTCACGAATAGCTTTTATACGGGGTACGAGAGAACTTATTTACTATTCAAAAATACGAAAATCAAAAATTGACTAAATCCTAACTAAGTCGGTTAGGATGAAACTAGGAATGAAAACCCTAGTTGAACCGGTTCGGTTGAGGAAACTAACTAAGTTAACCTAACTTTGTTATAATTCCTAATCAAGGAATCCAAAACCCTAACTACTTGATCCAATCCTAATCTAGTTGGTGAATTGGGTGTAGAGAATTAAGAGCCAAATGACTAGGGTATTTAAGGCTCTAGGGTTAAAACCTATGGTTAACCCAAATGAATGGGTAATTAGGTCCAACATGATTAATTAGAAGCCCAAGGTATAAGTTTTAGGAAAGCCCAATGAAATGATTAAGTTGAAGCCCAAACCCTAGCCCAATGGTGACGGTATATATATATATATATATATATATATATATATATATATATATATATATATAGACACACACACACAAAATTAGGCAATTAAAAGAAAAGAAAAATTGAGGGATTTTTGGGGCTTGTGGGCCCCAAATTTCGTCAGCCTCTTTGTGCATTTAGGGGAGAATTTAGCTTCTCCTAGAAGCTAAGTAGAACTTGGGTAGAAGCAAGGAAAAGAGGGGTTAGTGTAAGACTTTGAAAAGAGAGTGTAAAAGAGCTTGTGTGGGAGAATGGGATGGTAAGTGGAGTTGATACTTACACCATCTATATGTATATATTATTAAGAAGGAAAGGAAGAGAGTAAAGAGAAGGTTAACAAGGCATAGAAATGGATCATCAAAGTCTCCTAAGATTCTTAGCTAGAAGAAAGAAATCCATTAAAAGGTTTAAAAATGCTCCAAAACCCTAGAACTCCTTTAAAGTTATGTATTATGTTTGTTTGAATGTTTGTTGTGGGAGCTATGTGATGTTTGTGATGTAAAACCATGGTAGGTTTTGGTGAATAAGGATGGTGATATGTGGTATTGTAATGGCGATTATGTGTTTATATGTTATATTTCATGTATTGATTTAAAAGATTAAGAAATCACAAGATTGGGCGTTTTTAAACCCTAGAGTTTATGATATTGTTTTCTAAAGAAAAACCTAGTTTGGCAACATATATTGAAGATATATATGTGTATGATATAGATCTACAATATATGGTAATGACCTAGTTGGATTAAATGAAAAGTAGCCTATTTGAGCTTTAAGGGTTTTCAAAGGTTAACAAAATGATTGTTAGTAATAACCCTAAAAATGAATGTATGTTTTAAGCTTTGATGATCAAAGTGTTCAACTGGTGTTTGATCCATGATTTTATATGTTTATGTGGTTTTAGAGTCAAATGGTTAACATAAGTAAATAGGACAAAGAAAGGATTTTTTCACTGATCGTAACAATCGGTAAAACGTAAATAAAGTTTTCAAAAAATTAAATGAAATGAAACCCTAGGTGTTATTTGTACTGTTTAGAATGTGTAAAGTTTTGAAAATGGTAAAATATGATCAAATGTGTCTAAGTGTTCAAAATTTTGAAAAGTAAAATGAACTGGAAAACTCTGGTGGAGTGGCGTTGGCCACACCGATTCAGTATAAAAACTGGCGCAGGCCGCGCTGTGTCTATTTTTTTTTAAATAAATAAATAAAACTTTAGAAGCCTAGCACTGGCCGTGCCTCTCCAAGGTAAAACATGGTGTGGGGCGCCCCAGTTCGGGTCAAGTCAGACCAAGTCGGGTCGGGTCCGAATTGGGTCACATGATGGGTCGAGTCGAATCAGATCGAATCGATGTTGGATCAGATCGATTGGGTCAGTCCAGTCGGATCGGTTGGATAGGTTAACTAGTTCAGTCCACCGATTAATCGGGTCGGTTCGAACTGAGTCAAGTTTTCAAAGATAAAATAAAATATTTTTTTAAAATCCAAAGAAAAATGTGTAGACATTATAAAGACTCAAATATATTAAAGGATGTACAAAGATGATTATGTAATTAGTTTAAACCTATATATGGGCCCGTAAGTGACTAATTGGTAGACCGATGTATTAAATGTAGGTCAACCAAAGAGCAATAAGATTAAGTTGGCGTTTATCGACAAACGAGGCAAGTATTTTAACCAAGCTTACTCTTAAATTTATAAATTATAAATGTATGCCATGTTTGCACGCAAGTGCTTCAAAAAGAATGTTCAATTATTGAACTGTTTTTAAAAGTTAATGTTCGTTATACATTAACTGTTTTGCAATGTAAGTCTATGTCATTTGTTTTGGCTAGACATTTGAGATATGTTATTGAATTCAAAATAATTCTTTAAAGTTAATCTAAACCAAATTATTTGGTGCGAAATCCTGTGTTAAAAGCCGAGAATGAATAACCCTCATAGTAGAGGCAACTAAAAGTCATATAATCGAACATATGATTTCGGTTGATGCTTAACTTAGATGTTTATGTTGTGCACAATATAAGGTACGATAGGTTGATCCCCCTAAAGTACACATATTAGAGTAATGTGGTCTCACTACTATCGGATAATATCAGTCCTTGTGATTGGTACCGTTCTTAACGAGTTATTGGTCTTATGACCATTCAGCATAAAAGTTAATGATTTTAAATCTAACAAATATTATTTCTATTATTAAAACTTATTCGTAATTATTGAACAATTGTTCAAGGTTATCCAAAAATATTTTATTCATGAGATATTATGTTTTAAAAATATTTTATACTTACTGAGCAACTTAATAGCTCACCCTTGCTTAAACATAATATCTCAGTTAAGCCAAGAAGGCCAGTGGATCTGGTAAAGATAAAGGGAAAGAAAGAGCAACCGAGTAAAAGTTGTTTAATTTATGTTAGTTTATGTTTAAATAGTAATGTGTAATAAGACTTAACATTATTATATTTTTTAAATTTGTAATTTGTAAATGTTATAGTAACCTGGGATTAGAAGTAAGTCTTTTGTATAAAGATAGTATATTTAAGTTATGTCTTAAGTTAATATTTTAGTGGAATGTATGAATATAGAATTGAATGACATAATGTATTAAGGAATGATTAAATATGAACTATTAGGTGATCAACGTGCTAGCAATGACCTATGTGGTTGACTGAATATGTGTGTATGTATATTTGATATGATAAGGAAAGAAAAGTCGAAAATAGAGGAAATAATGAAAAATGAGGAAAGCGTATGCAAGTTAAGCTTATGTTATAAAAGTTAATAGCAAGCGTAATGAATAAGCCTGGTGAGGCGAGAATATGGAAATGGTCAGGTAAGGTAAGTCTGTATGTGCAATGAAGAAGGAACCGTATGACCTAATCAGTCTATTAAGGATTAAAGGAATGATACGATTAGCGATCGTCGATCGTTTGGAATTTATCAAGAAATCGATATTATTAATTGAAAAAAGGTATGTAGTTATACGATGCATAAATATGAAGGTAATACTCTCAGACATGAGTAAAAAGAATGTTGTATGCAAATATGGTGCAATTTGGCATTATGAGTATTAAGCAAATGAACAAAAGGACGTAAGAGTCGTAAAACGTCAAGATGAGTTTAAATGGTTAAATGATAATGGATTTTGGTAATCCGGTTGAAGTACGCTTCTCAAGAAAGCAGTTTATGGAAAAAGTGGGTGAACCGACTATTTGAAATATTGGTAATTGAAATGGATTGATCGTAGAACCAAAAAGGGCTCGTAGAATATTTAATATGAAATATTATGCAAATTTGCATTTATTGTAAATTATTATAATTAATTGATGAAATTGTATTTGAAAGTGTGACAAGTAATATGGGACAAACAAGTTATGAGGTATTTGATAAGGGAATAAAATTCAAGCATAATGAAACAAGTTTGGATCAAAATGGAGTTGAAATGGATTGAAATTAAGCAAATCATGATTTATAAGAAAATAAATTCTCTAGATTTTGGCACCAAAGACCAAACTACCCTTGACAAGTTGGAAAATGACATTGGTATCCTTTTCATGAGAATTGTCCGTTATGCCCTTGACTATCCATGGGAAATGTCATAAATGTCCCTAACCAAGCATGAGTTAAGTTAACTAAGTTGAGTTAGTTGTTGGAAAATATATACAACACTTGTATGCATACATTCTGAAGTACAAGTTAGCATATTTCATTCTTCAAGACTACCCATCGGGAATGGTTACTCCCCACCAAGACGCACTGGTCATTACAGCTCAGGTCGGAACCATGGATATGAAGAGGATGCTTTTTGATAATGGGAGTTCAGTCGATGTACTCTACAGCCGAGCATACAATCGGCTGGAGTTGGGGGGAAGAAAGCTGGAGATCTGCAATGAGTCTCCCTGGGTTCGAAAATAGCCCAGTCCGTATAGCGGGGACGATTGAATTGCCCATGATCTTAGGGACTGCCTCGAAACAAGCTTCCATTATGGTCCGTTTCTACGTAGTTCAAGTGGAAAGTAACTACAACACTATTTTGGGGAGGACAACCTTGTCAGCACTAAAAGCGATAACCTCCATCCCACATCTGAAGATGAAGTTTTCAACGAAAAATGGGATTGGGGAATTAGTCGGCGACCAAGACCTTTCCCGAAGGTGTTACCTACAGACCATTCAGACGTCCCCCATTACTGATAATAGGCAGAAAGCCACTTTGAAGATCGAGCTTGAATCTTTCACCGAGGGATGTATTGAGCCAATTGCAACACTTGTTGAAGACATGGTTGAGGTTGCGCTATTCCCAAAGGACGATGAGAAAACTGTACAGATTGGAACTGGCCTTCAGGATGAAACGAGGACTCGACTGGTGACTCATTTACAAAAGTACTCTGACATCTTTGCTTGGGTCCCAGCCGACATGCCAGGCATCGATCAGACCGTGGACGTACACCAGTTAAGCGTAAAACGAAACGCAAAATCGGTAAAATAGAAGCGAAGGAACATAGCTCCCGAAAGACAACAGATAATTACTAATGAAATCGATAAACTTTTGGCTGTTGACTTCAGCTTTGAAATCACTTATCCAGAATGGCTCGCCAACGTGATGTTGGTTAAAAAACACAATGGGAAGTGGAAGATGTGCGTGGATAACACCGATCTGAACAAAGCGTGTCCAAAAGATTATTATCCTCTCCTGAGTATCGACGAACTGATCAACTCCACTTCGGGTCATATAATAATGAGCTTTCTAGATGCCTTCTCGGGAAACAATCAAATTGCTATGCATGAAAGCGATATCCCGAAGACATCTTTCATTACACACCGAGCCATCTATGCGTACAAAGTCATGTCCTTCGGCTTAATTAATGCAGGGGCTACTTATCAGAGAATGATGAATAAGGTGTTCCACAGTCAGATCGGGAGAAATATGGAAGTCTATGTTGACGACATGATTGTCCGACGCATGAAGGAAGAAGATCACCTCTCCGACCTGAAAAAATGCTTCGAGAATGTTAGATCAAACAACATGAGACTTGACCCAACTAAATGCACATTTGGCCTCGGGTCAGGCAAATTTCTGGGATATATGGTTAGCTGAACAGGGATTGAGGCAAATGCCGAAAAGATTGAAAGTAGTATGTCCTCAAGCCAATCACATTTGATGTGATAAGCATATATTTTGTAATCTTATTCGTTTATTAATAAAAAGAATCAAGACATTTCTTTATTCATGATTAATTACTTGAATTAATCAAATGGATAAACCTATAGTTTTCGAGCAATGCTTTTAGAACAATGATGAGGATCATGCTAATGAGATCTAAATTCAAGATAACTCAAAACTAAAATTGTTCCTAATCATTGGATTACTAAAATGGGGATTAGTGAATCCGAATAGATTAGTACATATTATGCTTGCTCTTACGAAGAGAATGATTGATTTCATAATCATTTGTGTAGAGACACTAAAGCAAATATGTAGGTGCTTATTAGAGAATAAGTTCGCTGAACGTGACTCGCTCAAGGAACACCTAATAGAGTCTTACTTGCCTGTCAATAGGAGTTTCTTTTGTGATAGTAGTACAAGTGATCCTTGAACTTGCGATCACCATAGTATCTTGTGTATGATGAATTATATTTTGACATATTCCTTAAAACTTTTAAGGTGTATCAAAGGGTATGATTGGATATAATAAGTCATACAGGGAGATAGGTGAGTGATCAACAAAGAATCTATCACTTCTAATAAAAGAAGGGAATGTCCTATTCGATTCGATAAATGACAACTCAGTAATCCTTGGCCAAGAGAAAATGCAAATTAGAAAGTAGTTTCTAATGTACATTAATTAGAGTTATTCATTTAAGGATCGAAATGCATATAATCAAATAAAATAAGACTTGACAGTAATACCATGTCTTATATTTGATTGGGACATTGTAAGGTAGAATGATTGAATTGTACGGTAACTATTCGCTGAATAAGTTCTTTTGTGATTAAATGTTGAAATCTATATTATCTGGAAAGTCGTTGATCGCTAAGGGGGCTTACCCTTATTATGGAATAAATATTATTTATTTAAATGAATTAAATAGTTTAATTTATTTATATAAATAAGATTAGAATAGTTCTAATTAATTTATTCTATAACCGGTTTAATATGGAGAATCTAAAGGGTCACACCGCAAAAGGAAAATAATTATTTAAGAAGTAAATGGCATAATTGTAATAATGAATTAAGTATATTTAATTTATACTATGGGGATAGAATAAATTAAATAGCTTAATATTTATTATTTAGTATTTTAGAAATACTAATTATAAATTAATAAGATGAGTCTTATTATTATTATTACTATTATCATTATTATTTAGTTCCTAAATGGTTTATAAATTAATTAATAAGAGTAATCTCATAATTAATAATTAGGTTGCTAAATGGTTTATGAATTATAATTATTATATTAAATTAATTAAGTTCCTAATTAGATTAGGAGTTTAATTAAAAACCCTATTTCTAAAAGTGTTAGGAGGGTTTACTAAATCTATAAATAAGATAAGTCTTATTATGGATTAAGGTTACACACATACATTTTCATAAGTTTCTGAGAGAGTACTCACATATTATCTAGAGAGAGAAAACTAGGGTTTGTCATCACTCACTTCTTGAATTATTATTATTCTTTGGTGGATCACCTCTAGAGGCCAAACACTTGGGTGACTAACGTTGATCATTGGAATCCAATCGGTGAAATTCAAGGAGAACGCGAAGGACTTGGAGGTGAACTTGTACCCGTGAAAACTTTGAGTTCTACAAGGGTATAATTATCTACCTTCTTCTTTATTATTTAATAGTTGTGCATAAATATCGATTCTCGATTATGGTTTGTAAATTTGTTAAAATTTGATTTTGCTATGCTTCTGCTATTTTATGTAATTTGATTGCATGCCTATGAATATTACAAACCAACAGTGGCTTCAAGAGCCAAACTTTATACAAATTATTAATTATTTTGATTCCATATATGTATGGATATGTGTTTGAAATAATTTATTGAGCATAATTTACTATATAAAATTATTTTTTTTATATACCAAAATTGGTTGATTACCGTATTAAATGGAAGTTGGACTTCACTGTTTCGATGTTATATATATATATAGACGCAAGTGTCGCACGATTTTCGGATCATATATATATATATATATATATATATATATATATATATATATATATATATATATATATATATATATATATATATATATACATATTATTAATATATATGATATATTTATAATATATATTAACTAGCCAAATAGTTTAATAAATTTATACAGATTTTAAAATAATAAAAATAAATAGTTTATTTTTAAATGATTTTATAATTAAAATAAAAGGTTTATTTTAAACATGAAATTGGATTTCATGTAACTTTAATTGCTCATTAAATGATACCAATACATATATGGAATGATTTATTTAATTCATTAGATGAATATTATTTATTGATATATATGTTGATATATATGATAAATAAATGAGATTGATTATAGACTATTGACCAATAGATTGGATTTAATTTTAAATGGATGCATAAATGAATAGGTTTTATAAATGGGGTCTGCGTACCTCGTCTTTCTAATTTTTCTTATGTATAATTTTATCTCCCTCCTTATGTACTTTCCCTTGACTTTTGATCAAGGTTTTTATTTATTATAAATAATTTGTAATATTATTAGTTAGAATTATTTTGGAAGAATTTGAGCCAAGGAGCAAGGAGCGCATGAAGACCCATTTGTAATAGAGCCCGAATTTAAATGTAATAGTTATATTTAATTTAATTTATTCTTGCACCCTAGGTTTGACCTTTTGGTTCACTGGTGGCTCTAGTGAACCAAACTAGAATAAAAGTCCATAATTAATCCAAGTAGAATATAGTATTCTATATGTGCATGATAATTATATATATATATATATATATATATATATATATATATATATATATATTATATCTAAACATGCTTTGCATGTTAAATAATATGAAGCGTATTTTATATATATATGTGCATATGCGCTAAACAAGATGAGCCAACAAACTCCTCATAATATAGAATAAATATTATTTATAAAATGAATTAAAATGTTTAATTCATGAATTAAAATGAGTTTAATTCAATTAAATAAAATTAGAATTGTTCTAATTCATTTATTCTACTACTAAAATATTAAGTTGTAATGTTCAAAGATATTTAGAATATCGAACGTTGCATTTTAGCATGATAAAATGATAGAGTATCAAATACTCGATATAGTTTGTTGTGCACACACAAGGTTTATATCGATTATTTGAGATGTTTTTTTATCACATTGGATGCTTATAATGGAATTGAACATTACTGTTTTGTTGTGCACACACAGGGACGGTATTTTTCTCTTCACTTATATAGAAGTGCTAGGTTTGACTTAACATAAATAATTTTGATTTGGATGTGCACACACATGATCATAATAATCTAAGAGGCAAAATACAAGGAGTTACATGTTGATGTAATTGACAAGGAGTTGTCTACCTATTGAATAAACTATAATTTGTTGTGCACACACAAGGTTATACTTATGTCGATAAGATCTTTATCTCACTAGCAAATCTTTAATTAGATTTGTTGAACTATATATAGAGGGTAATATAGTTTGATAAAAATAGTGGGAGACACCATTTTAAATAAAGACCTAATTAGCTTGATGATTAATAAAATGAATGCATGTTAATATTGTTATTAATTCACTTAAATAATATTGCTATGTTTAATTCACTAACACTGCATAGCATATTAGATGCTAATAATTTAATTGAACCGAATTGTTCGGATTGATTAAATAAATTTGAGAATAGTTCTCAATACTGAAAATCTAGCAAAATGTCCTAAATTTGTCTATCCCTGCAAACGTTGCAGACTAAGCCTATGAGGAAGATATTGTTATTTTAAGAAATAGTAAGATGATGTAAATGTGGCTCAATGCATCAAAGTCACATCCATAAATATCGAGTTACAGCGTCAACACAAGAAAATGGATGCATCTACTATATTGTTGCACATTCAATAGTTGTTTGGTGAGCAAAGTAGGTCAACTAGATGTAAGATATCTAAAGAGTTTTTCTGATCTATAAATAACCAATGACACTACAGTAAAGACACGTGTCCTAAAGATGATTAATATGATTGATCAATTAGGACACCTAGGTTTTGTCAAAGATGGAGAGTTGAGTCAAGATTCAATCTTGCAGTTACTCGCTGACTCATTTTCACAAATTGTTGTGAACTTTAACATTAATAAGCTTTAAGTCAGTTTAACTGATATGCTTAATATGTTGAAAACTGTTGAGAGTCACTTTCCTTCCAAGGAAAACCAAGTCTTACTAGTAGATGAATCTTCTAAGTTGAAGAAGATGGCCAAAGGTGTTTCTGAGGAGTCAGAAAAGATAGAAGACAATAAAAGGTTAAACAAATGACATAAATAAAAGTGATCCCAAGGACAAAGGAGTTTACTTTCATTGCGATAAGCTGGGACACTGGAAGAGGAACTGCAAGGTGTATCTTGCAGTAGTTAAGCAGAAGAAACTTAGTAAAGCTTCAACTGCAGATATAAATTTGTTCATAATAAAATAGTACTTTCTATAAGTCAAGTTCTACTTGAGTATTAGATACCGGCTGGTGGTCTCGAATATGCAAACCGTTGCAGAGACTAGGCAGAAGTAGAAGGTTGAACTAAAGATAAGTAATCCTGTGCATGGGGAATGGAGCAAAAGGTTGCTGCATTAATCATAAGAACTTACAGTTTAGCATAGCCAACGGGAAAGTCTATTTAGTTAGTAAGGTGTTATTATGTTGATTACTTGATGGACTTTGTAAACTTGACATACATGAAAGTATTTTAAAATTGAACAAACTAAAGGCAAAGAGATGGTATGAATCATACCTTCATGCAACACTGTTAACTCAGTCATGTTAATTGAAGAAGACTAAACAAGTTGTATAAAGATAGGTTTTTAGAGCCTTTTGATTATGAATCAAATACAACTTATGAATCTTGTATCATGGACAATATGAATAAATCTCCATTCAGTGGACATGGAGAGAGAGTTGCAGAGTTGTTAGAGATGGTACACACAGTCGTGTGTGAGACCTATGACAACAAATGCAAAATGAGGGTATTCATTCATTACTTTCACTGATGATTCTAGATTTTGATATATGTATTTGATGAAATACAAATCCAAATCATTTGAAACGTTCAAATAATTCAAAAGTGAAGTATAGAAACTAAAGGCCAAAAGTATTAAAGTTCTTCGATTAAGCAGTAAGTTTCTAGATTATCTCAAGCGAAATGGTATTCTCACAGAATAGACATGGTGATGATCCATAATGAGTATTACCGATCTTCCAGTATCATTCTAGGGTTATGCCCTCGAAAAGATCGCATATCTACTAAACAAGGTACCTTTAAATTCCGTCCCTAAGACTTCATATGAATTATGGATAGGGAGGAAACCAAGTCTTAAATATGTTAAGATTTGGATTGTCTAGCTTATGTCAAAAGGTTTGACAGTGATAAGCTTAGGACAAGATTTGACAAGTGTAAACTTGTGGGATATCCTAAAGAAAGTTTAGGATATCACTTATATGATCCGACTAAATAAAAGGTGTTTGTTGAAACACACTACCTATAGGAAAATAAGTTTTTCCTTAAAAAGTTAGTGGGAGTAAAATAGATATTGAAGAAGTTCAAAAACTACAAAACACTACAGATAAAGTGAAGGAATCTGTATAAGTAAATAAACCTATTGTACCACAATCAAGTCGTAAATCTAGTTTAGTACCGAAGATACCTGAATGGTATGGATTCATCATAGATGATGATGATGAGGTACGCATCATAGTGGATGATGATCCAGTTACATATGATGGGGTATGAGTATTAGATATTCAAGAGAAATGATTGATGATTATAAAATCCAAAATGAGTCTTTGGAGAAAGACTAAAGCATATGGCAAGGTAGAGACCTATAAGACTTAACTAGTGGTAAAAAGATTTCAAACAAAGTCAATGAGTTGACTAAAATGAAAATTTTCACTAGTGAAAATGCATTTATCAATTCGGATTTTACTTGCAGTTGTAGCTTACTATACAAAATGATGTATGTATGATACAACCAAGATGATTTGTCTCCATATAGATGGAGTAAATCAAGTATGAAAGCTACAACGATCCAATTTTGGATTGAAGCAAGTTTGTCGAAGATGGAACATCCGTTTTGATGAGATAATCAAAAGAGTTTGATTTTATTAAAGACGAGGATGAACCAAGTGTGTACAAAGGTTAGTGGGAGCACTATGACATTCCTAGTACTATATGTTGATATACTGCTAATAAGGAATGACATACCGATGCTACAATCAGTAAAGATGTGGTTGTCTAAAAACTTCTCCATCAAGGATTTGGGAGAAGCATCCTAACATTCTATTCAGAATAAAGGTCTATAGAGATAGATCATAAAGGATGCTTGGCTTGACCCAATGGACGTACATTGATTCGTTGATATGTACTAGACTTGATATTGCTTATGTTTGATAAGTAGACATCAGTTCAATTATAGAAAAGAACATTAGAAAAGAGTTTCTAATGATTGGTCTGATATAAAACTAGAGGACTTAACAAACTCAAGTTTGTTTGGACTAACCAAGATAATAGCATATCCGTTTCAGGTAATATGATTATCTTGAACGTGCTGCAGTGAGTTGGAAAAGTTTCAAACAACAAAGAGTTGCTGATTTAGTGACAAAAGACATAGTAAATAGCTATAAGTGAAGCTGCAAAGGTGATTGTTTGGTTCAATAAGTTCATTACAGAACTTATAATGGTTCCTAGAATTAAAAGAGTTTAATTTGCCAAAGAACCTAGGTTTCATCTGAAATCCAAACATATGTTGCAGCACTTTCTTATGATTAGATGAATCATTGAAAAGGAGATGACACCATAAAGATGGTAAGCTCTTAGAACAACATTACAGATCCATTAACTAAAGTATTTACTAAGAAATTTGTACACCACTTAGAGAAGAATGGTATGGGGATACCAAAGGGCGGTTGACTTTAGTGCAAGTTGGAGATTGAAAGTAGTATGCCCTCAAGCCAATCACAATTGATATGATAAGCATATATTTTGTAATCTTATTCGTTTATTAATAAAAAGATTCAAGACATTTCTTTATTCATGATTAATTACTTGAATTAATCAAATGGATAAACCCATAGTTTTTGAGTAATGCTTTTAGAACCATGATGAGGATCATGCTAATGAGATCTAAATTCAAGATAGCTCAAAACTAAAAATGTTCATAATCATTGGATTACTAAAATGGGGATTAGTGAATCCGGATAGATTAGTACATATTATGCTTGCTCTTACGAAGAGAATGATTGATCTCATAATCATTTGTGTAGAGACACTAAAGCAAGTATGTAGGTGCTTATTAGAGAATAAGTTCCCTGAACGTGACTCACTCAAGGAACACCTAATGGAGTCTTACTTGCCTGTCAATAGGAGTTCCTTTTGTGATAGTAGTACAAGTGATCCTTGAACTTGAGATCATCATAGTATCTTGTGTATGATGAATTATATTTTGACATATTCCTTAAAACCTTTAGGGTGTATCAAAGGGTATGATTGGATATAATAAGTCATACATGGAGATAGGTGAGTGATCAACAAAGAATCTATCACTTCTAGTAAAAGAAGGGAATGTCCTATGCGATTTGATAAATGACAACTCAGAAGTCCTTGGCCAAGGCAAAATACAAATTAGAAAGTAGTTTCTAATGTACATTAATTAGAGTTATTCATTTAAGGATCGAAATGCATATAATCAAATAAAATAAGTCTTGACAGTAATACCATGTCTTATATTTGATTGAGACATTGTAAGGTAGAAGAATTGAATTGTACGGTAACTATTCGCTGAATAGGTTCTTTTGTGATTAAATGTTGAAATCCATATTATCTGGAAAGTCGTTGATCGCTAAGGGGGCTTACCCTTATTATGGAATAAATATTATTTATTTAAATGAATTAAATAATTTAATTTATTTATATAAATAAGATTAGAATAGTTCTAATTAATTTATTTTATAACCGGTTTAATATGGAGAACCTAAAGGGTCACACCGCAAAAGGAAAATAATTATTTAAGAAGTAAATGGCATAATTGTAATAATGAATTAAGTATATTTAATTTATACTATGGGGATAGAATAAATTAAATAGCTTAATATTTATTATTTAGTATTTTAGAAATACTAATTATAAATTAATAAGAGGAGTCTTATTATTATTATTACTATTATTATTATTATTTAGTTCCTAAATGGTTTATGAAATAATTAATAAGAATACTCCCATAATTAATAATTAAGTTCCTAAATGGTTTAGGAATTATAATTATTATATTAAATTAATTAAGTTCCTAATTAGATTAGGAGTTTAATTAAAAACCATATTCCTAAAGGTGTTAAGAGGGTTTACTAAATCTATAAATAAGATAAGTCTTATTATGGATTAAGGTTACACACATGTACTTCCATAAGTTTTTAAGAGAGTACTCACATATTCTCTAGAGAGAGAAAACTAGGGTTTGTCATCACCCACTTCGTGAATTATTGTTATTCTTTGGTGGATTACTTCTAGAGGCCAAACACTTGGGTGACTAACGTTGATCATTGGAATCCAATCGGTGAAATTCAAGGAGAACGCGAAGGACTTGGAGGTGAACTTGTACCCGTAGAAGCTTTGAGTTCTACAAGGGTATAATTCTCTAACTTCTTCTTTATTAATTAATAGTTGCACATAAAGGTCGATCCTGGATTATGGTTTGTAAATTTTTTAAAATTTGATTTTACCATGCTTTCGCTATTTTATGCAATTTGATTGCGTGTCTATGAATATTACAAACCAACAAAGATATCGGCTATCCTTGAAATGTAACCACCGAAGAACTTTAAGAAAGTTCAACGGTTGACGGGGAGGTTGACAGCTCTTCGTCGGTTTGTGACATGTTTAGCCGAGAAGTGTCTCCCTTTCTTCGGCACCTTGAAGGGAGCTCAGAATCAGAAGACATTCATATGGATCGAAGACTGTCAAGAAGCTTTTGACCAGATTAAAATATATATTTCTTCTCCTCCGATATTAAGTTAAACACTTCCTGAAGAGGATCTATAACTATACTTATCCGCCACATCTTTGGCAATAGGGTCAGCTTTGATAAGGGAAGATTCACAAGGGCAGAAACCTGTCTATTACGTAAGTCATGCTATTCGAGACGCTGAAACCCGGTACCCAAATCTAGAGAAGTTAGCTTACGCATTAGTTTCTTTAGTCGAAAGCTTCGACATTTTTTCCAAGGTCGCACTATCCTCATTCTCACAGATTAGCCTCTTCGAAAAATCCTTTACAGACCAGAGTCATCGGGAAGGCTGGCAGCATGGGCTATAGAGCTAAGTCAGTTCAATATAGAGTTCCGTCCTTGGACGACCATCAAGGCGCAAGCACTCATTGACTTCATCATTGAGTGCTCTTTCCCCGAAGAGTCAGAAGCTAAGGGTGTGGATGTTACGGCTAATACAAAGGTTACCGAAGAGTTCGCTTGGACACTATTCGTAGATGGATCTGCTACCGGGACAAGGAGCGATGCAGACGTAATTCTCACTTCTCCCGAAGGTTTCAGAGTACAACAATCAATATGGTTTGGGTTTATGACCACTAACAACATAGCTGAATATGAAGCATTAGTGGTAGGATTGAAACTGGCACGAAGTCTGGAAGTGAAGAACTTGGTTATTTACAGCGATTCTCAACTGGTAGTAAAACAAGTCTTGGGGGAGTATGAAGCGAAAGAAGTTCACTTACAGGCCTTTCTCCAACTGGTACGGTCATTGTTGGCATTATTCCCGAAGCATGAGATTATAGGCGTAATCAGATCGGAAAACACAATGGCCGATGCCCTCTCCATATTGGCGACCACCGACCAAGGTGACTTAGAGGGACCTGTATACTTGCAAGAACTTCAGCATCCGAGCACAATGGTTCAAACAGTTATGGATATTGAACAGGAAGATTCTTGGATGACCCTAATCTGCAAATTCCTTCTAACTGGTGAACTGCCTGAGAATAAGTCTGTGGCCTGAAGAACAAAATACAAATCTGCCAAATATTGCATCGTTAATGGTCAGCTATACAGAAGATCTTACTTTTCGTCGTTGCTCCGATGTCTCGACCCAAAAGAATCCGATTATGCTCTTCGAGAAGTTCATGAAGGGATTTGTGGGGACCACGTGGGAGCAAAGACACTTGCCCATAAAATTCTACGACAAGGATATTTTTGGCCGACTATGCTCGAGGACGCCAAAGACTTCGTCAAAAAATGTCACAAGTGTCAACTTTTTGCATCTGTTCCACACCATCTCCCGAAGATCTTTCTCCGATACTTTCCCCGATACCTTTTGCTGTCTGGGGGATAGACATCCTGGGCCTACTTCCACAGGGTAAAGGACAAGTAAATTTTGTGGTTGTGGCCATCGATTATTTTACAAAGTGGATAGAAGCCAAACCCCTCGCCAGAATCACCGAGCACACATGTCTCCAATTTTTCAAAGAACAAGTAGTCTACCGGTTCGGTATTCCGATGATTCTGGTCTCCGATAATGGGCTTCAGTTTGTCGGAAGGATGTTCGAAGGGTTCTTGACCGAGCTTAACATCTAACATCGTCGAACTTCAGTGGCTCATCGTCAAGCTAATGGTCAGGTCGAGGTCACTAACAAAACACTCCTCCACGGTATAAAGATAAGACTGGAAGACACAAAAGGAGCATGGCCCGAGGAGCTTTTACATGTTTTATGGGCTTACCGAATAACTCCTCGGACAACTACCGGGGAAACACCCTTTAAATTGGCCTATGGTTTCAATGCTCTAATACCTATTGAGATTGGGGTACCCATACCCCGAGTCCTAAACTTCGACGAAATTCTCAATAGCGAAGGGCTTCAACAGAATCTCGACTTCCTGGAAGACAAAACGTGATTCAGTGGTCCTTAGACTGGCTACATATCAACAACGAACTGCTCAACATTTTAATAAAAATGTTAGGAACAGGTCGTTTAACGTTGGCGATCTAGTCCTTTGGCAAGCCGAGGCATCCACACCTCAAGATACTGGAAAACTAATGCCTATGTGGAAAGGCCCATATCTGGTAATCGAAGTCTTAAGGGCTGGCACTTACAAACTTCAGTGCACGAATGGAAATAATGTCCTTAATACTTGGCATGTTGTTCGACTTTGTAGGTACTATCAGTAGTTCAGATTGTGTACTTAGTCCGATTTTGGGGCTATATTTTAGCTGAGAAGATTTATACTTAGGCCATTTTTTGAGGTTGTGTTTTTAAACGATAAATGTTATCTTTTCGATATTAATGAGAATCTTTTACATCTTCCTTTTGTATTGCTGTTTTAATACAAACACTTTCGTTTTATCTCCTAGCCTTATCGGGTATATCTCTGATCCAACTAGCGGGGGGAGAAGTAGTATAAGTAAACAGTTATATATGCAGATAAAAACACTTAACTCATGAGAAAAGACAATAAATCATAAATCAGTCAGTTATAACAAAAATGTGATTTCTTCAAATTTCATGTTTATATTTCATTAACAATGATCCCGACAGTATATCTAATCATCAGGAATTATAATTCCTAACTGATCGGGATCATGACCTTTTCCCTTAACTAGTTCCCCAGTAAATTCGAAGCCATCATTAAACTCGTTCACCACGGATGCATAGATATCAGTCTGAAACTCGTCCGAGGCCTAGTACTCATCAATGACTTTTTGTTTGAGCTCGGGAGTTAAGACGCTCGGGGAAGCAGAAGCTATCGACCCCTTCATCCAATCGGCTTCCTTGGCAGCCCAACCTTCGACGATCCGTTCAATGTTATCTTTGAGATTCTTCATCTGATCGATTTGAAGAGTGGTAAAGCTTTCGGCTTGATCAAGGAGCTCCTTTTGCCTCTGGAGTTGGGCTTCAAGCTCCCTAGCCTCAGCCAATTCAACTACTTGGGTTCTTCTCTTCTCAGAGTCGTGAAGCTGGGCCTGAAGGCGACTGATCTCTTCATCTTTCTCGGCTCGCGTCTTCCGTATCTCTTCATAGTCCTTTTTCATGATGTGGAAGGCTTCATGAAGAGCTTTTAGCTGCTCCCGAGTTTTTTGATGATTCTTCACCACTTCGGCACGCTCGCTGCGACTTTCTTCAATTTTCCTCTCTAGAGCCTTTTGCTCGGCAGAAACTCGCAGGAGAACGGCGTTTTCCTGCAATACGATGTTCGAATGATTAGGCAATAGAGGACTATTGTAAATCAAGACCCAAAAAGCAAATCAGGGAGAATGTTTCATCTTTGCATGAAAGGAGAATAACATCTCCATCAACGTTTTCAGATCGGCATCTTCATACCCGGTTGCAGCAAAGGGAACCATTGAAGAACCTAGGCTATTCGATTCGATCCTTCCTCGGTTCTTCTCTCTTCGATCGTCACTGGAGGAATGGTATGGTCTTTTTGTTGTGCATTTAGAAGATCCTACTCCTCGGGGGCATCCCCTGTAGTGGTTTGAGGAGGGACAGGTATTGGTATTTCTCCCGGTTGTCCGGTGAGGGCCAGCTCAGGTTAGTTGTTTGGAGAGTGGGGAGGAAGTGGAGCTGGTTTAGCTCTTGCCTCCAGTGAGGACTTCAACATCAACCTTCTTCTCTTCGTCCTCAGTTTTTCTGGCCTAGGTTCTTCGAAAACAACGACATCCTCCTGTGAAGGTTCTGCAGTGTTGGTCATCGGGGAGGGCCCTGTCACCGCTTCTGCAACAGGGGCTTCTTTGGTAAGGCTTCTAGATTTAGCGGCCCTCAGATTACAATCCGCCTTCACTTTCTCTACTTCGCTCAGTTTCGCCCTCAGGGCTCTAGCTGCCTCGAGGATGGCTTCATTGTTTGGGTTTTTCCCTTGATCGACCACTGCCACACAATTAAAACAAATGATTATCTCAATTGATATAGAATGAATAAACAACCACGAAAAAGGACTTACAGCCAAAGGAATATAATCAGTCTTGGTCATTAAGGAGATCCTGATTCAACTTCATAGACGGTCTCTTAGAGTATAAGACCTCGAACGCTTTTAACCGTGCTCAAGATATCCTCTTCGGATTCAGCTGGTCTTTGTTCGGTTCTGCCCAAGGTCCTACCATCTCAATGTCCGGTCCCTTAATAAAAAACCAGTCTCCGTGCCACCCCTTATTACTCGATGGGGTCTCCATCAAGGTTTCTCTTCCAGGGTTCTTTATTACTTGGAAGAATCCCTTCTCCTTGGTATTAGTAATTGAAAGAATTGAAAAAAGAAGTCAATGGCTAGGGGGGTCGACTTAGAGAGACAGAAGGCGATGAAGCTGTTCAGGTGGATGAAGGAATTTGGAGAAAGTTGGTTCAAACTAAGTCCTGTCACATGCAATAACTCCAGTATGAAAGGGCGAAGAGGGAATCGGACTCCGTAGATCAACATCTATCGATGGATAGGAATCCATCCCTCTTCTAGCTGATAGTACATTCTTTCACCGGCTCCAGGCCTTTTATCTCGTATGACTCGGGGATGTAGAACTCTGTTTGTGCTAGGTCGAAGTGGTGGTTTCGGATGGAAGAGGGGTTGTTCGCTACTCTATATAAGAGGGTGAAGTATTTAGTCCTATTATACTCTTCTACATCCCTAATCCGCTTGATAACTATGGGTTTCCATGGTTGACCCTCTGGATCCCTGGTTCGGTGACCGTGAGTTCGTCTTCAACCCGAGAAGACGAAGCTTGTGCTCTCGTGTTTTATGTGCTTTCAACCATTGCGAAGTATTGGAGAGTAGAGGGCAAATAACTTACTTGGTGTTGAGAAGAAGATCGATGGATCGATATCGGAGGAGAGCAGGTCCAGTACGATGGAATCCTGAGGGGGCGATGGGAATTTCTCTTAGACGTCTTTCTTGTTCAGAAATAACTACTTTCGGTAAAATGGCGATTGATTGATTTTACCTATCTTATGCAACATTTAACGGCCCGGATAAGTTTGATCCAACAGATGGGGCACGTTTGCAGTATGTACGGTGGTGTAATAAATGCCTTGGCCCGCGTACCCATTGCCTGCTGTCCAGCACTGTTTTTTGAATTTCAAAATGGAACACGAAGGGTTTTGCACAAGCTGATGGGCTGGGCTGACTGGGTTGAATGACAAAGCCTTTGTCTTGTTGGGTACAAGGATTCGGGTTCCCGAATGATCTCTCTTCGGTAAGATACCTCCGGGTTCCCGAATGATCTCTCTTCGGTTCGATACCTCTGGGTTCTCGAATGATTTATCCTCGGTCTGGTACCTCCGGGTTCCCGAGTGACTTTCCCTTCGGTCCGGTGCCTTTAGGCTCCCGACGAAGCTTTCTTTTCGGTCAAACGCTCTTGTGTTTCCGAAGGAGCTTTCCCTTCGGTTCGATGCTTTCTTGCTCTCGAAGGAGTTTTCCTCCTCTGTTACGTTGCCCCTAGATTCATATGTAACGTTTAATGAGAGTTTGCCTTCGGAATGATATTTTTGGTGTTCATACATCTGGAGTCCCGAATAGTTAATTTTCTTATGGATTTGTCTGCTTACATATAACTTTGGAATGTTTATTCTACTCCTCCAGCATATTTATATGCTGGAGGAGTGGGGGACAATGTTAGGATGGATATTTCGTCAGGCCTGATCAGGTAGTTCATATTGGGCTAGGCCCAACGGACCATCAGCTTGGCAGTTTATCATGAGGCCCCACAGTCTGATAGGCCTGGGTACAGTTCCTAAAATCATTCGGATAGCAGTGACTTATTATATCTAATCCGAATTGGATTAGGAGTCTTTCATCCTAAGGGATTTAGGATAGCCACTTACCTATTCCATTGATACTTCTCTAATGGACATTCCTAATAGGACTGGTAAGTGTTAAGTGCTATAAATATCCGGTCAATAGTGGAGGTAAGGGTTACACACATTATTCTACTATACTTGATGCTCAAGTCTCCATTGTTGACCTATCTTGAAACCTTCACTAACACTCACATCGGAGGTGTATACCAACGACCCAAGCCGTTAGGACTTTTGTGCAGGTATTCTTCCTGACGGCCAGCTGGACAGAATCAGGCGTCAACACATAACATAGGGTACTTTAGGCTGATCACCTATTATACTTATTTATATTATGGATTTTCATTGAAATATTGTTAATTCTAGCAAGAGTTTACGGTTTATAATGACCACTCAGTATAAAATATTCATTAATTTGAAAATGTCAAAATCCTTGATTTCATCTAACAATCCTTCGATCCATAGTGAGTATTTAGTAGTAGAAATGATCAGACTTAGAACTATTGACACTTATTTTGTTTATAATTCATTTACTTAATGTAAGATAAAATACAAGATAAAATTATAGTAATACATTCAAGTAAATATATGTAAAAGTGCAATGCATTATGAAACCTATGGAGATGATTATAACCTAGGTTTTTTAAATTTGTTCATTTTAGATTTTTTTTTTTTATTATCATCAAAATTAATTATTCTATTCCTTCAGTCTTTTCTTTTTTGACGATGACAAAACCGAATATTTAGAAAATTTAAAAACCTAAGTTCTGATTTAATTTTAGAAGTTTCTCCTTAATTTAAGCAAAAAATTGTTTCCCCTTAATTAGAACCTGTTTTAGTTCCTATTTTCTATAATCTGTTTTTAGAAACCTGTTCTAGTTTCTATAACATGTATTCTGGTAACTACTGGCCACAAATATTGGTCGACTTGTTTCGACTGCAAAGAAAAAGATGTGATTTTTCGTTTGGGTGGAAATTACTACTGCATGTTTATCTAAGGATATAGGAAGGAGATGAGGATGGATTTTCAATGAAAAGAAACATATGGCATAAAAAAATCTTTTGTAGTTGTGTTATATACAGCTTATTGCTTTATAACTTCTTCTACTTTTATTACTAGGATTTAATTTAAAGATGTAGAGAAGGGCTTAAGTTTGGACTTTCTTTTCACACTTCCGACTGCATATTACATGAGTTCGGAAAATAAAAAATAAGAATAGGTACTAACATGGTATTTACCCTACTCGTTTCGAACCGGCCTAATTAATTTGGGGATACCGGTTTAATCGGTATTAATATCAGTATCCATTTTTACGTACCATCGATTGCAGTACGATTCCACTACGATAAATTACTCATAAACACCCCTACTAACCCCATAGAACCTACACCCACATAGCAAACTCATTATATAGTGAACACTTCCATCATTCAACATACCTAAACAAATTTTCTCTTACCCTACACCTGGTGTACGTCATAACATTCGACACGAGGTCAAATTTTCTCTTACCAAAACAAATTATATTTTGGTCAAAATTTTCAAAATAAATACTTAAAGTATATAATTTTTTTTATTAAAATATAAATCATATAGAGAGGATTCTAATTTAATTTTTCTTATCTCAGATCCTATTAATTGTTATGATCAAAATAAATACTAAAATTGGAGACCAATGATCATGTTATTTTGTTTAATACTCCATGTTTTAGTTGTTTGAACTTTGAATATATTTAAATTTATGTTTTAGAATTTTTTAAAATAAAAATTGGATTTTTAATTTTTCTCAAAATTTTAATTAATTTTAACATATAACTTTTTTCA
Source organism: Hedera helix (assembly GCA_947179155.2). NCBI lineage: Eukaryota > Viridiplantae > Streptophyta > Magnoliopsida > Apiales > Araliaceae > Hedera > Hedera helix. The sequence goes on along the minus strand of OX359272.1, from coordinate 27,696,619 downwards.
CTTTGCTAGCCACGTGGACAAATTTGTAGGACTCGTGTATTAAATGGTTATTATTTGGCATGTCTACATAGACAATGTGAAAAAACTAATATTTTCTTATCGTTAAAAGTCGACTTGTTTGAACAAATTTTGTAATGTTTTATAAAAGAAATAGTATAATGTGTTGACAAGTTAAAAAAAGAAAAATCACCACGGCAAATATAAAAACGACATTAGTTAGTACGCAAAATGTATTAAACTCGTTGAGAAAGTGACATATTCCACTGTGGCAGCACGTACATGACAAAATGCAAAAATTGATAAATCTGATGAAATATTAGTAGCCTAAATACATATGACATTTAATTGAGTTTTGACATTTTATGAATATTAAAAATTGTTGTAAGCATAGTAAGGCATAATGTTGTTCAATGATAATTTTCATAATAAATTGTGTTATTAAGAGAAAATTTTATTTACTTCTTAATTTTCAAAATATAAGCTTAGTTTTAACTTTATAAAGTTAATTGATATATTTCAAATTTGAAATAGTTATAATTTGAATTTCAGAAAGTCAAATGCTATATATGAATCAGACCTCACTATATCTAGTGTTAAAATAATTTATTTTATTTTGGTTTAACCCTGAGAATTTATAAGGAAAAATGTAGTCAATCGATCAAATGATTTGAATTATATATATATATATATATAGAGGGTTAGACTCTCAAACGAATCGAAAAAAGACGAACCGAATTTAGCGACGGACGAACTGTGGCTAAAGTTTTAAGGGTTAGGGCGTCTAGGCGCTGTAACCGTTAGGGTGCTTAGACGCCCTTTATTCCTCATGTTATTGCGCCTAGGTGCCCTAACCCTTAAAGTCTTAGTGATGATTTATTCGTCGTTAAAGTCGGTTCGTCTTTTCCCGTTCGTTGGAGATTCTATATATATATGATAGAATTAAGGGGTTATTTACTTTATTCAAGAATAAAATTCATTACAAATTTTCAAGATCTAAATAAGCAAGAAAACTAAAATATATTGTTAGAGAAAAAACCTTCGAAGTTTCCTGCATTTTGCTTCCGATTCCGAGCAGATCTCCCATGACCCTTCATCACAAACTAAACAAACTCTTACCAATAGAGAGAGAAACCAATCTTTAATAAGGCAGCGGCGGAGCCAGGAGGGGGCTTGGTAGGCTATAGCTTGCCCCCTTAACCTGGCAAATACCTCATTCCTTGTACTTAAAATTCAAATTCTAACAAAAGTCTCCTAATTCTCTAAACATTTTCTACTTTATTAATTATTACTACTATCACTTATTATTTCAAAATCACCATTAAATGATATCACCATATCTCCACCTAGAAAAAAACAATTGGTGAATGGATATATAGATATTATTACAGAGTAAATAAAATAGATCCAGAGAATGAAGAAGAAGAATAAGCAGGATTGATATATATATATATATATATATATATATATATATATATATATATATGTGTGTGTGTGTGTGTGTGTGTGTGTGTGTGTGTGTGTGTGTGTGTGTGTGTGTGTGTGTGTGGGTGTTACCTGTCCAGCTAAATATATAGATGTATATTTTCTCCGTTACAATTAATTAAGAAATTTGATATTTTTATAAGTAAAAGTGATAGCTGTATCAATTCTCTTAATTAATTGTACTAAGAGATTTTCATTCGAAAAATATATAGATGTATTTTCTTACCCATAGTTATTACTAAATATATTGAGTTCCTTTATGATAAAATAATAATAATAATAATAATAGGATGATAAATTTGTGTTATTTTATGCTAATCTTAATAAAAATAAAATAATGTTGCGTAACAAGATGGAGAATGACTTTCTTGTTGATTGTATGATTTTGAACATTAAAAGGGAACTTGCACGTGAAGAAGATATCAATTTAGATTTGATAGTAGCTGATTTTGATTCTCTTAAGAATCGTATTGTACCACTTCATTAGGTTACTATATATATATATATATATATATATAATTTTCGTACAAATTTATGTCATACTTGACTAGATATACGATATTTCACAAAGTCATACATTTTGTGTATTTTTGAATATAGACTTATAATATCATATTATGGATATAAAATTCTTATTTTATGTTGTGTTTATTTTTATAGTTCATTTAATTTTGATATTATAATATTTTTAATCCGCTCTAATTAAAATTCTTGGCTCTGCCCCTGTCATAAGGTGATGTTTTTTTCTTCATAAGAATGATAAAAAGAACTCATATATCAAAAGGAGGACCAATCTCAAATCAGAAGAAAGCAATATAATACATAAGAGGAAAAAATAGTTCCACAAAGGGAAAACATCACATAAATCATACGATAGTGGTAAGCCCCTTAAATTTTATTTTATTTTTATTTTAAATATGTCTCAAATAATGTAACAGTAAATAAAACAAATAAAATTCTATAATATGGAAAAAATCGTACAAAAAAATTTAGACCCCCTAGCATTAACTAAATTAAAAAAAGAATAATGGAAAAATGATTTTTCAAATAGAGGGAGAGACTCTCCTAATATCCGAATCAAAAGTTTTGGAGGTTAGAGCATATGACTAAAAAGAGAATAGAGCTGAGATACAGAATTGAGTGCCATTATATCTATATAATAAAATAGAACTCATTTTGAATCTAAAAATATAAAGACGGTTCAGATTCTTTCAATTTAATTTAATGGCTCACATTTCATTTCACAAAAAAATTCCCGCCTAAATCAAATTTACCCCTACACTATAATAATAATAATAATAATAATAATAATAATAATAATAATTTTTATATTTTATAATTTTCTTAATAATAATAATAATAATAATAATAATAATAATAATAATAATAATAATAATTTTATTTTTAAAATTTTAATTTAATTTTTCGTTATGTCGTACCTTCAGGTGCGGACAATTACTAGTATAATAGTAGTACAATATGATTTTTATCTAAAAATTTCTTTTTAGGTCAAATGCCTCAATAGGGTGAGGGTAGAGAGATTATTATGCTCCCTCCTCTCACATACTTGTGAAGGCCGTCTGTGGTGGGACCCACATGTATGTATGAGGAGAGACATATTATTCACTGGTTTCAGAATTATAAAATAATTTTTCGTGAGGGTTAGGATGGAGAGAGAGTAACTTTTAACAAGTACTTGAATACATAAAAATAAACTAAGAAGATATGCATAAAGGTGTTGAACCAAGTATAATCAATGTTCCATGCACACACACATAGCTTAAATGCTTTATCCCTTCAAATCATGCCCCTTCTATATTCTAATAAGCATTATGGATCCCATAACTCTCCAGCTTGCTACAGTAATAAAAATGAAAAATAAAGATATGCACATTCAAATTTTATTCACATACATACCCGCAAAGATGACAATTCAAAATATAAGATAAATCTCTCGGTTTGGATTAAGAAAGAAAAAGAATTCCTAATACTTTAATAATTCATGACAAATATTTAGGCAACCTTTTCCCTCGTGTTCTATGCAAGTGGTTGGCCAATCCGACCATCCCCCTCCCACTGCCTTTTAATTTCAAGAACTAGTAGTGTATAGTCAATGACGTGTCCCCTTTAAATTATGGTATGCTTTTGATTTTGTCTTTTATTTTTGGGATTCAATAGTCAGTTTTGTTACTTTCGCATTTTCCTTCGGCCTTCTTGAAAGTCTAATTTTTGTACGCATATTAACTACTTTCTTAATTAAAATAAGAAAAGTTCATAGCAATTTTAAAACCTTATATTTCGTTTGACTAGAAAAAATAATAATTATATAATTTTTTTTTTCTCTTTATCTGGAAAGGAGGGGGGGAGTGCTAATAATAGTTGAAAATTAATTGTAGTAATAACTCCCCTGCAGTTTAGAAAACAGTACAGCTTGAAAAAATAAAGTACTGTTTACTACCAACAAGGAAAGTAAACAAATAATAAACAAAAAAAGGGAATCAATATTTTCATAAACAAAACTACAAAAGTGACGGTTCTATCGCACCCTTCTCACGTGAATAGTAAATGAGTCTTTAAATTCATGTCTGATGAATTTTGTAAGAATATTAAAATTTATTTCTAAAAATATTAATTTCCTAAAAAAAATAATAGAGAGAGAGACGGAAATTTTGTCTAATCTGCAGGAAAAATGGCAAATGGCAAATGGCAAAAATGGGAGACTCATTGCAGGCCTTGGCCTATAAAAAAAGTGCAAGAGCAGAATCCACTTAAAAAATTAGTGGAAATTAAATTTATGAAAAATTCAATCGAATCAAAGAATGAACACAAGTGCTCCATCAATAACGACTACCACTAAATCCTATATATAAATAAACACCCAACCAAATACATATTTGAATCCCCTTGGGCGAATTTTGTTTTGGTAAAACTTTGGCATTTAGACGGTATGTAACAAATGGGGAAGGCAAGCAAATGGCTTAGAAACCTCTTGACAGGGAAAAAGGAGGAAAAAGAGAAGAAGAAATTAGATACTTCTTTTTCTTCAGAAAGCTTAGCGATTCCAACAACAATTTTACCCGAAACTCCGAATGATAAGAGAAGGTGGAGCTTTGGAAGATCATTAGCAAGCGTAGATATCAGCAATCACAAGAGTTCTTTATCCCTTGACGCGATTGCCACCCCCCGACTAGTGTCACAGGCCTTGCTGGAATATGAGACTGAGCGAAACACTGGCGTAGCCGTTTTTGTGCCACCCATTGTGGGGGATAAACCTGCTGCGGCTGTCCCCATGCCACCAAGTGCAGCCACTCAAATAGTGGTTGCAGCACCCCGAGCACTGGGCGGAGTACTTGGAGCTCTTGAAGATGCTGCTGCCACCAAAATTCAAGCCTTCTTTCGTTCTTACTTGGTAAATATATGCAATCTTTCTTCCTTGGGCTATGTTTGCAATAATGATGTATGAGATTAGACTATTAACACTTGTTATTATTGCTTTAATATCATTAAGCAATTTTTCCTTTATTTATTTTAAAGGTCATTTGATATCTTAGTGGTACTATTTAATCTCACATTTCCCCTTGAAATTATATACTCCCTTATAAATGATCTTAGGAAAAAAAGAAAAAAAAAGAAGCCTAAAAGATTGTGAACTAAGGAGTAATTTAAGGGTTAAAAGTGATTAAAGGTATTAAACTAGTATAATAGTTCAATCACAAGCAATATAATTAATTGCAAACAAGTATAGCCTAATGGTTAATAGTGTGCTTGTGAGTTTTATTTTGGGGTGAAGAAAAAGGAGTGAAAGGGACGGGAAAGTTGGACATTTTCTTTACTAAAACCATTTTAGAAAGAAAACGTCCAACATTCTATCCCATCCCCTGAAATAAACTTACGAAGACACTTTAAGAGTCTTCTTTTCACCAGTCCATGTTAAACGAATGATACAAATTTGAGCAGACATATAGGAAATGAAGACACGGCAACATAATGCAAAGAAACATAGCCTAAAAGTCTTCTTTTCACCATTCCATGTTCAACAAATGACACAAATTCGACACATATGATACGAGTATATGGATGGGTGTGCGTGTGGAATGATCATATACTAATCTCCTGGCAGGCGAGGAAAGCATTGAAAGCTTTAAGAGGGCTGGTGAAGACACAAGCACTAGTAAGAGGCCATCTAGTGAGAAAACAAACAAGTGACATGCTAAGATGCATGAATGCATTGATGTCAATTCAAGTTAGAGCACGGGTTCAGAGAATCCAGATAACTGAGGAACCACCAATCGTCGTGAAAAGGAGAATAACTCACAAAGAATCAGCACAAGACAAGAAGCTAAGCAGGGGATACAGTGTGAGTTTCAATTTTCATCTGAACGAAGTTTCAAATATACTTGTGTTTTTAACTTTGCGTGAATAAGTAATGTTATTGCATGTATGTAGGAACCAAAGGATGTGAATCTCATAGAAACAAGGGGAATTTTTGTGAGGAGCGAGACAGGCAATGTAAATCAAACACAAACAGAAACCATGGAGCACAGGTTCGGCACAAGCTGTTCGGGAAGAAATTCAATATCAAAACAAGAAAATCAGTTTCTGATATACACAAATTCACCGCTGATCGATACATGTTCAAGCCAATTTGACAATGATACACCCAAGAGAACTTCCCAACAAAAATATACCGTCCCTAAGTTCAACCACAAAGTACCACAGACACCTTCGGTAGACTATCAATATATCACATCTCATGATTCGCAATTTGGACCAAATTACATGGCGAATACAGAATCCTCAAAGGCAAAAGCCAGATCACAAAGTGAACCCAAACAACGACCCATGAATCAAAAGACTAGGCGAGCACCATCACTTGGAGGGATGAATGTCACACCAGATAATCAGACGCGTTATTTATCCTCAAATACCAAAAAACAACCACCTTGGTTAATCAAGATCTACAGAGCTGCAAAGTCTAGCAAGGATGTCGAGTGCGATTCAACCAGCATAGGGACTAACAGTTCCTCCTACTGCCGAACTCTTACTGCATATGAGGTAAGTTTTGAGGCTTCCCTACAAGTATTTTGACGTTACTTTATAGAAAATTTGTTAGACTAACTGTGGATATTTATTTGAATTTCAGACTGTTGTGAATTTATACTAACCGTTCATACCCAACCATCAACAATTCATGATAAGGATTCACGAAGAAATAACTTGAATATTCACAAATAACATCAAATTCAAAAGGGAGAATATAGTGTGCAATGAAGCAATGTAAGAAGCTGAACAAATCTGCTTATAACTTCAAGGTTCCTCATTATAATGAAATGGTTCCTCTGCAATCCATTTGTAATAACTAATGTAATAAGAGCGTGATAGTTTATAGTTGTACGTACCTCGTGAGATTTTGTAATAGAGACTCAAATGCAATTGCTAGGTGCTGTAGTGCAAGAGTATTTTCCTTTGATTGATCACTGCCAGCATGAAAGTTGTATGCTAATTTGCTACATTACACGAACTCTTCATTTTTACCTAAAGTATCCATTTCCGACACTCGATAAACTGACAATGTATAGGACACTTCGTTTTAATGTATATAATTGACAAAATTGAGGAGTACCCGTATCGTACACTTCAAAATACCGTATCCAACTTGAAGGATTTTAATAATATGTATGTTATCACAAGTTTACACAAATACATTAACGAGAACCAAAATCATACCCTCGAAGCGTGATCTTTTGGTGCGGAAGAACTCGTACGGTTGAAAAGCCAAACCCAAACCCAAACAGTCGTCTCCGAACTACAGAATGAGAACGGAGAATAAATTCACGATCCGTCACAAATTTGGGAATTCAGTTATTATGTTGGGAGAACTGTGACTTAATCAATATACTGTATATTGATAACTGATGATGGGGATGATCTCAGATGAACTGAGGTCGTGGGTTTTATAAGCGTAGTGGTTTAACCCACTCCCTATAAAACCTCCAACCACTCAGTCAACTTAACGTTATAATTATAACGTTAAAGACTGAGTCTCAATAGCCATCTGACTAATAACAAAATGGGTCGGACCCTCCATGGGCGCCCCATTTAAATATCCAAGATCCAACATCTTCCACTCGCCCATGGCGGGGACGACGTAATCATCACAACTACAAAAAATTAGCTCAAACCAAAATAACATGTATTCATATTTGTCGGATCGTGCGACCGTTGAGTTCACCTGTAATGCGGGAGCTCTACACCAAACCCGTTAGGGCCAACATAGAGGCATCTACCTTTTTAAGAAAACAGTGCGGGAGCTCTCACGTCAAACTCAATTAGTTCATGTAGAGACAACAACCTATAAACTCATAGTACCCAGACACATTTGAATTTCACTAGGTTAAGTATCTCTAATCCCTCAGAGAGCCATACTTAACCACCTTTGGGCCCAAGTCCATTTTGTATCTCACTTATTACTATATCGCTATCGAAGCGCTATAGTTGTCGACAATAAGTGCAGAACGAGGTGAAATCAAATTATCTTCTCTTTGCCCTAATACTATTCAGATATGAATCAACTGCTTTCCCAGAATCGGTCCTTAAAGTCTCATCAATCTTGACCTTAGGAATCGAAACCAAAGTAGTAACACTAATCCATGTCTTTGTAGTATAGTCAAAGATCACAAAGAGCACTTGATGTAGGAATAAAGATTTTGTCCTACAGGACTCACACGGTGAGGAAACAGGGATCCATTCACTCACCTCCTTTACATGGTTGTTAAGCACATGTAACACTCTCACAACATACTATTCTATAGCCTTGTTGTGTGGACCTTAGTCTAGTCACTCCTAGAGTGTCTAACTCGAACATTTCAAAAAATGCTCGCTTATCAAAGCGCCACATTTGAAATTTCGTGTCCGGTTATCATGTTATGGCAGACAATCTCATCTATATGAGCATATGTCATATGGTCATGCCATACGGATCTTAGTTCAGTCGCTCCACAAGCGCCTAACTTGAATTTCTAGATTGCTCGCTTTTTCAAGCGCCAACTCTGAAACTTCGCATCCGGCTATCAATACAGATTAATATAGATGGTGGGGCATTCTATATTCAGTTAATCCAAATTAACCTCATCTTGGCTCATGCCAAGGCGACATAATATTTCATATTGCTCGCTATCAAGCGCCAATTGATTGTTATCCAAAACATCAAAATTCGCTACTCAAAGCGCCGATATGAACTGTCTAAACCTTGCTCGCTCTTCAAAGCGCCAAGGGTGATTGCTCGTGTGAGTAAGCCAATCAACCTGTTGACATATATTTAGTGTGTGCATATCCAATATGCATAATAACTGTGTGAACCATTAATATTTATCATATGCGCTAAAATAACACAATCATAAGTAGGAATCAATGAATCTCGCATAAACGATAAATATCTCGATACAACAATGAATATCTTTAATACAATCCAAATAATGAGTGATATACAATAAAATAATAAAGTACATCAAACCCTACGAAGCCCTAACGAACTAATATGCCTACAAAAGGCATCTCTCGGTATCGGTTTTGTCAAGGGATCCGCTACCATAAGGTCAGTGGGCATGTACTCTAATATCACCTCATTATTTGCTATGTTCTCTCTAATGAAGTTCATCCTCAAGTCAATGTGCTTCATCCTGCCATGATACTTAGGGTCCTTAGTGTAACCTAGGGCCGCTGTGCTATCACAGTAAACAGTCACAGGATCTGAAGCATCAGGGACGACTCCAAGATCCTCGAAAAATCTCCTCAACCACATGGCTTCCTGAACAGCTGACGTACATGCTACAAACTCCGACCCCATCGTTGAAAGAGCAACGCAAGTTTGTTTCTTGCTACACCAAGTGATGGCACCACCATGTAGCAAGAATGCATATCATGAGGTCGACTTGCGCATCCCTTGGTTACCTCCCCAACTAGCATCAGAGTAACCAATCAATCGCAGGTCCGGTCCTCCATAGCACAACATGTAGTCCAAAGTACCTTTCAAATATCGCAAGATCCTCTTGATTGCCCTCCAATGAGCAATTCCAGGATTTGACTGATAACGACCGAGATAACCGTTTGCATATGCTATGTCAGGCCGAGTACACACAACTGCATACATTAGCTTTCCTATAACACTGGCATACGGGTAGTGGGACATTTTCTCAATTTCCTTGGGAGAACTAGGGCATTGCTCGGGTCCACTGGCATCGCCTTTAGCGATAGGAGTGTCTATGGATTTGCAGTTGCTCATTTGGAATTGCTCCAAAACCTTCTTAAGATAAATCTCTTGAGATAAACCAAGAAGTTTTCTTGAGCGATCTCTATAGATCTTAACTCCAAGAACATAAGCTGCTTCTCCCATGTTCTTCATCTCAAAGTTAGAGGACAACCACCCTTTGGTGGTAACAATCATCTCCTTATCGTTCCCAGCTAGCAGGATGTCGTTGACATACATCGATAGGATAAGGAATTTATCTTTGGATCGTTTAATATACACACAATGGTCTTCCTCGATCATCGTAAACCCATCACTAATGACGGCTCGATAGAATCTCAGATGCCTGTTTCAAACCATAGATAGAACGTTTGAGCTTGCAGACTTTGCGCTCTTGTCCTTCTATGATGAAACCCTCAGGGTGATCCATGTGTATCTCCTCAGCTAAATCTCCATTGAGAAAAGTTGTCTTAACGTCCATTTGATATAACTCCAGATCCAAATGCGCGACAATTGCTAAGATGTGGCGAATTGAGGCAAACCTCACAACCGGTGAGAAGGTTTCCTCGTAATCAATTCCCTCTTGCTGGGTGTAGCCCTTGGCTACAAGACGAGCTTTGTACTTATCGATGGAACCATCCGCCTTGCGTTTGACTTTAAGAATCCATTTGTTCCCAATAGTCTTTCGCCCTGGTGGAAGGTCAACCAAGTCCCATACTTGATTAGTCCTCATGGATTCCATCAAATCTATCATTGCAGTCATCCACTTATCACTAGCAGTAGATGATAGAGCATCTCGATAAGATCGAGGTTCCTCATCTTCATGCGTATCGGCCAGAAAAGCATTCCCCTCAATCCCAAAGAGACGACGTGGAATGTTGCCCCTTTGACTTTTACGCATTTGAGGAACAAGAGACTCCTCATTCGATGGAAGAGTACTTTTTGAAGGCATGTCACTCCCACTATCTACAGGAGCCTGAGGAATAGCCTCATCGGACTCTACTGTACGAGTTGGGGCGCCCAAATCTTCCTCCATCTCATAAAAGTTCATCTCTTTGCTCATATCACCTCTGTTAGGGAAATCCATATCAAGGAAATCTGCATCTCGTGACTCTATCGCCGATACGGTCCCATCAGTTTGCTCTCCAACGAACACGTAGCCTTTGGAGTGTTCAGAATATCTTACAAAGATACACTTCTTACCCCTCGGGCCCAACTTCCCATGTTCATGAGAAGTGTTGTGTACATAAGCTGCTGATCCCCAAGGCCGCATATGGCCCAATTCGGGCTTTCTGCCGGTCCACAATTCATATGGGGTGGACTGAACGGATTTCGAAGGTACTCGATTAAGTATATATGTCGCAGTCAACAATGCATCACCCCAATAGGAGATAGGCATATTTGCTTGCGCCATATTAGACCTAACCATGTCTAATAATGTCTGATTCCTCCTCTCCGCCACACCATTTTGTTGCGGAGTTCTAGGGATTGTCAGTTGCCTGATTATCCCTCTTTCCTCACACAGTTCCTTAAACTGATCGGACAGATACTCGCGGCATCGGTCAGTTCGAAGTGCTTTAACACTTTTGTCCAACTGTTTCTCGACCTCAATCAAATAACGTATAAAGCATTTTAATGCCTCAGACTTATGAGAGATCAAAAAAGTATATCCGAAGCGCGTATAATCATCTATCATTGTGAGAAAGTAGGAATGTCCATGCCTTTCTTTCACATTCATAGGGCCACAGATGTCTGAGTGAATGAGTTGCAATGGCGTTTCTGCCCTAGTGGCTTTACCAAATGGTTTTCTAGTTGACTTTCCTGCTAGACAATGTTTACAAGTGGGTAGATTGACTTTAGTGAGTGGGTCTAAAAGACCTGCTCGAGCTAACCTAGTCATTCTATCCTGTCCAATATGTCCTAATCTAGCATGCCATTGAATTAAACTAACATTATCATTCTCAACAAGTAAGGAATAGGAATCATTACTATTAATGCTAGAATCAACAGTATCCAAAACCATAAAACCATTATTAATAAAACCATATCCAAAAATATTCGTCCCATGCGAAATTATTACAACGTTGTTCTCAAAACTAACAGAATAGCCTAAACGAAGTACTGACAAAACAGAAAATAAATTATGTCGGACATCCGGCGCATAAAGTACATCATGTAGGGTCAATGCAGAGCCTCCTCGCATTTCCAGTTTGTAAGTACCAGTGCCTAGCACGTCCACATCGGAATCGTTCCCCATGAATACTTTTCTGCCAGCCGAAATGCGGTGGTATTCCACGAATCCACTTCGATCTCTAGCTATGTGGTCCGTTGCTCCTGAATCTACAATCCACATATGGAGAGAATGAGCAACCATAACAGTACTTGATACTAAGCACATAGATAAATTAGGACTAGGAATTACCTTCTTCGGCTCAGTGCATTCACGAGCGAAGTGTCCCGCCTTGCCACAATTGTAGCATGCCATCTTGGCCTTGTCCTTTTTGCCAGCACCTCGCTTGCCTCTTTTTCGTTTGCTGACACCACCACTCGCAACCATCTTAGGCGCAGAAGGATTAGCAGATTTCTTGCCCTTCTTTGGCTTGAACCCTTTATAAGAGCTCGATTCAGCTACATATGCCCTGGAGGACTTGACAACGTCAAGGCGCTCAGCCTCGAGCTCCAGGTGGCGACGAATATCATCAAAATTTCTGATATTCTCGTTATGGGTCATGTTGACCCGCATATGTTCCCAACTGTCGGGAAGAGAGCGAACCACTGCTGAAATCTGTTGTTCGTCTGACAGCTGAGTCCCACCGGATTTTAATTCCCGGATCATGTTAGCCATGATTCGAAGGTGTTGTTTCATAGTGTGGTTATCACATTTTTTATAACCATCGAATCTTATGGCTAACTCTCTCAGCCTTGTCAGTGAGGTGCCGCTAAACTTCGTCTTGAGAGCTTCCCACATCTCATGTGCCGTTGAGTATTGTTCATACTCAAACAGGAAGTCGTTGTTCATGCAGCTCAGCAACGTTATGCGAGCGATTCGATCATTTTTGCCCCAACTTTCAAAGGCAACAACCTTGACCGGATCTTTTGCATCTTCACCGTCTGGTTTTGTCATTTTGGACAGCAGGGTTTCTTCAACCTCTTGCTCCTCCAAGACCATCCTAACCTTACGGTGCCATACATCGTAATTATCTCCGTCTAACTTGTTTCCTTGATTAAGATCTGCGATTATGTGTTTTGAAGCCATTTCTGTTTCGGAAAAAATTGATTAGAGATATTCATAGTTCACCACAATATAATTATATCTTAGCCGCACGGATCAAATCGACATACAAATAATTAGGACATAAATATAGAAGGGAGACTTTGCCAAGCTTAGGAATCACAATTCATATAAATGTCCAATTATTTAAATTTAATTTTTCGACCCTTAAGACATTTAATTTAGGGAATAATTTTAATTAAATTACTACCACCTAAATCACTCCCACTAGAAACATGTGTGCATGTGCAATTACAGCATAACAATTTAATTTCATGTATCAAACAATTAATATTTCAAAATAATAACAAAGGAATTAAATAATAAACAATATTACACAATTTAATATTCCAAGTATATTATAAACACATCAAAAAACTTTCCAAAATTTTTTAACAGTGTATTACCATCATAAAAGGTTGCTGTAATTTTCTGGGATTTTTCTGATAATTATGCTAATTATCACAATTAATTAATCATTGCACAATTAGGTTGGAAATTAACAAATATATTACTTTTCCAAAAAAAACAGTGGAAATATCAATTATATGCAAATAATTAATTTCTGTAAATTTTTTGGAATTTATTAATTTCATTTAGTATTTATAAATTATTTTCTTATATAAAATAATTAATAAAAATATTTTCTGAAATTAATTAATAAACCGGGCGGGTCAAAAACTGGGCCGGTCAAGAACCGCGGGTCGGAACCGGGCCAGTTATAAAGTGATTTTAAAAAGGACTCTCATTCCTAATTGATATAGCCATAAGCGAAGATCACGGTACACACAATTTACATACAGAATTTTATTATTTTTTCAGCAATTTAATTCTCTTTATTTTTATCGCTTTTGGCCTATACTCATTCTCACACCGGAGCTATCCCCTGATGGCCTAAACTATCAAGCTCCTCTCAATGTGACTGTCAATTGTGCAGGTAGTTCATAGTTTTTCACGATTTTGATTTTAGGTGGGCTTACAAAATCAAGCGACAACATTGGCGCTAGAATGAGGGCTTGATAAAATTATATTCAATAAATCGCTGATTAATTATTTAAGCAGAGTTTGCAATTTAAGTTAATGGCAAGGTGGTAAAGAAGTAGAGCAAGCAGACTCATCATTGGTACCACCTGCCCCTAATGTCCATGGTTCAGTACTGGACAGACTGGGTCCGTCAACCAAAAGGCGTTGACCTGTAGCAATGCAATCGACACCATTAATGCGTCGGACGTTTACTCCTCCCGATTCACTAATTTCGGACTTACATGTAGGAGGGCGAACAATCGGACCCCAGCCTGACAAGATCAAGACAGGGAGTCAAGTAGGCAAGACCAATGTGAGACCATACGAAGTCAAACAATTTAGAGGGCTAAGAATACATTAGAAGCTTTACGCCGTCAGCAGCATGAGTGGGTGGGACTTCTAGAGGAGTTACAAAAGGACGACGATCTCCCAACCACCATAAGAGGATCTCAGAAAGTTACACCTCAGAGTCGATAATGGAGAGGACGTGTAGATGATCCTCCTATATCCCAATAAATAGGCCGCAACATATGGTTGGATTTCAGATGGTGTTATCTCCTCTTTCAATGATTTCTCTAATCAAATGAAAATATCGCAACACATGTTTGGATTTCAGATGAGACCTAGGTTTCTTGGCGAATTAAACTCCTTTAATGTTAAGAACTATTCCAAGTTATGTAATGAACTTTTTTTTATCCAAACAACATACTTTGCAACTTCACTTATAACTATATATTATGCATTTGTGACTAAATTAGCAACTTTTTGCTGCTTAAAACTTTTTCAATTCATTGCACCACCGTTCAAGGTAATCATATAACCTGAAACAGATTTGTTGTTGTCTTAGTCAATCTGAAAAATTAAGTTTATTAAGCCCTCTAGTTTCAAATCAGACCCACCATTAAATTAGAAACACCTTTCTACTGTTCTTATCCAAGATTGAACTGATATATGCTTATCATACATAAGCAACATAAAGTCTAATACATATCATCCGATACATGATAGTTTATATTGACGAAACATAAGGTATTTTAATCATACAATCTCTCTTTTTTCGTGTCTTTGGAGATAATTTCTTGGAGAAATTTACTCCATGGTTCATCAACATCAGACCTCTCTTGGAGTTTACCATGCTAAATCTCTTTAACATCGAATCAGTGTATGTTACTTGGGTCAAGTCGAGCATCATTTACGATCTATCTCTATAGATTTTTATCCCGAATAGTAGGATGCTTCTCCTAAGTCCTTCATGAAAAAGTGTTTAGAGAATCATATCTTTATTGATTGTAGTATCGGTATGTCATTCCTTATCAGTAGTCTATTATCATATAGTACTAAGAATGTCACAGTGCTCCTACTAACCTTTATGTACATACTTGGTTCATCATAGTTTTTGATAAAATCAAACTATTTTAATTGTCTCATCAAAATTGATGTTCCATCTTTGAAAAACTTGCTACAATCCATAATTGGATCATTATAGCTTACATACTTGATTTGTTCCATCTTTGGAGAAAAATTCTTCTGGCTGTATTATATATACACCCTCTATTAAGGAAGGGCGTCTCTGATAAGTGATTTTTATACCTACTAATTGAATACACTTGAGCTTGATAAATTGCTTATCTTTAAGTATTTATGTTAGTTTCTATGTGTTTTTACGTGTTTGTTATAATTTAGGTTGTAGAGTAAGTTTATGTGTTTTCTATTCATTTACGCATCTTTTTACCACATTATTATAGGATGTGGTTTTCTATTACTTTTTATGTGTTTTATGTTGTTTTGTAGGTATTATAATAAGGGCTTGATAAATAAAGGCTTGGATTGCCCAGTTTGTCTTTTCGGCGTGTCGTTTGCATAAAGGCCAGCTTTTGACATTGTTCCGGCTAGAATCTCCACTTGTGCAAAACATGAAAGTTGTATAACTTCTTCTCAGCTTTCCAAAACATCTTGAATCATCTCAATTGGAGATCGGACGCAAAAGCTACACCAAAAATATGAAGAAATTACACAGCAGCTACTTCACGCCCAAGTTTGGCCTTCATCCTTTCTAATTCAACAATTTTGTAAAACATCAAAGTTTTAGGTCTATGAATTTCCTTTCCATAACATCTTTAATTACCTAAATTGGAGTTCGTATGAAGATGTTACGGCCAGAATACGAAAGGACCAGAAAGCTGAAATTCTGCCAATTCTGACAAACTGCGCAGCTGCGCAGTTTTTGCACTATAGAGAGGCGCAGCTGCGCCGTTTGCCAGGCAGACCAAGATTTTGCGTAGCTGCACCGTTTTTGCACTATGGTGAGGCGCAGCTGTGCCGCACGCCAGTCAAGCCGCGGACAGAGTGCTATAAAATCTACTTTTTGTGCCCTAAAACAAAACATAATCAATTTCTTCCGAGAGGGAGTGACTTAGGCGATTTTGGGAGGCCGTTTTGGTGATTCCATGGAGCTTCTACATCAATGTGATGCTATGATTTAGGGAGTTTGTCTATATTTCTCTTCCTTTTGCCTCTCTATTTCATGTATTCTATTGTTGTTTGATTTTTGGAACAAGTTCTTCTATTTGTAGTTCTATTGTTCTATTGTTCTATTGATAGTAGTACTTGTAGGTGTAATTGGATGATTTGTAATCCGTGGGTGTAATATCTATGTGTTTGTATTGAATCCATTACATGTTTTATTCATATTGAATCTTGTTATACTCATTTGCTATGTATGTGTGGATGTTGTATTACTTGTTTAGTATGAACTAAGCATTGAATCTAAGTATTGTGATGGAACCCAATATGTTGTTCTAGTTGATTTCTCTCTCTTTGGTTGGCACCATATGGATTGGTTGTTGTATTTGTGCTTGTGGTTAATTTCTAGGTCGTGCATTTACTTAGTAGCCTATACGGAACTAAGAGAGGAAGTATAGTGTTTGACCCAAGTATGTTACACATGTTCGTGATTCCACATGGCGTTGGGATTATGATTCATGGAAAGGATAGACATATACCGATCCACCATATGCACCCTTTGAGAACCTGACATTCAACCCTTGTTATTCTCAGCTTAGGCATTCCTTCCTGTTTCTGTTGCCTTGTGTCGGATTTGGGTAGGATGTCGCTACATGACGCTCGAGAGAGGCATGTTAGTATCATAGAGAGTTCTCGGCTGACCATTCATCGGCTACGGCCATGTGAATGTGTTTTCATATTTTGTACCTAACGCGTATTTGTCTGACCTAGTTATTAGTGTGGTAACTCGTGTGGAACTGAGAAATGGAGTACCAGTTTAGGCCTAGATACAATGACACGTGTTCGTGATTCCACTTGGCGTTGGGATTATGATTCGTGAGTTAGGATAGAGATATACCAGCTCACCTCGTGTAGTCAAGAGAGAATATGTTCTTCAAATCCTTTTTAGTGTTGACTCTCATAGAGATATAGTGAGTTGCCTAGTTAGGGTGTTCCTTCCCGTTTCTGTTGCCCTTGGGTCGGATTTGGGTGGATTCGGGTATGGTGAAACTAGAGTTAGTTATATCTATTATAAAGAATTCTCGGTTGACAATTTGTCGTGACCGAATGGCCAAAGAGAGAGTTATGAGACTTGAATGAACTATTGGGGGAAGTTACATACTTAGATTCACCTATATTTAATTGTTTTCAGTAGCTAGTATTAGCTTAATTTTTATTAGTTTTATTTCAAAACAATTATTCATTCGTTTAAATAGGATTGAATTGGTTATAAGCTTGTGTTTGGCAATTTTTATTACATAATTCCTCGTGGGATCGATACTCTACTTTCATTATATTACAACAATCCAATTATGAATTGAAGCAAGTTTCTCGAAGATGAAACATCCGTTTTGATGAGACAATCAAAAGAGCTTGATTTTATCAAAGACAAGGATGAACCAAGTATGTACAAAGGTTAGTGGGAGCACTGTGACATTCCTAGTATTATATGTTGATATACTATTGATAAGGAATGACATACCAATGCTACAATCAGTAAAGATGTGGTTGTCTAAAACTTCTCCATTAAGAACTTGGGAGAAGCGTCCTAATATTCTATTCAGGATAAAGGTCTATAGAGATAGATCATAAAGGATGCTCGGCTTAACCCATGGATTGTACAATAATTCGATGATATGTACTAGACTTGATATTGCTTATGTATGATAAGCAGCTATCAGTTTAATTATGGAGAAGAACATTAGAAAAGAGTTTCTAATGATGGGTCTGATATAAAACTAGAGGGTTTAACAAACTCAAGTTTGTTCAGACTAACCAAGATAACAACATATCCGTTTCAGGTAATATGATTACCATGAACGGTGTTGCAGTGAGTTGGAAAAGTTCCAAACAGCAAAGAGTTACTGATTTAGTGACAAAGACATAGTAAATAACTATAAGTGAAGTTGTAAAGGTGATTGTTTGGTTAAACAAGTTCTTTACAGAACTTATAATGGTTCCTAACATTAAAGGAGTTTAATTCGCCAAGGAACCTAGGTCTCATCTGAAATCCAAACATGTGTTGCGGCACTTTTATATGATTAGATGAATCATTGAAAAGGAGACGACACCATAAAGATGGTTGACTCTTAGAACAACATTACAGATCCATTAACTAAAGCATTTACTAAGCAATTTGTACGCCACTTAGAGAAGAATGGTATAGGGATACCAAAGGGCGATTGACTTTAGTGCAAGTGGGAGATTGAAAGTAGTATGCCCTCAAGCCAATCACATTTGATGTGATAAGCATATACTTTGTAATCTTGTTTATTTATTAATAAAAGTATCAAGACATTTCTTTATTCATGATTAATTACTTGAATTAATCAAATGGATAAACCCATAGTTTTCGAGCAATGCTTTTAGAACCATGATGAGGATCATGCTAATGAGATCTAAATTCAAGATAGCTCAAAACTAAAATTGTTCCTAATCGTTGGATCACTAAAAAGGGGATTAGTAGATCCGGATAGATTGGTACATACTATGCTTGCTCTTATGAAGAGGATGATTGATCTCATAATCATTTGTGTAGAGACACTAAAGCAAGTATGTAGGTGCTTATTAGAGAATAAGTTCACTGAACGTGACTCGCTCAAGGAACACCTAATGGAGTTTTACTCGTCTGTCAATAGGAGTTCCTTATGTGATAGTCGTACAAGTGATCCTTAGACTTGAGATCATCTTAGTATCTTGTGTGTACTAAGTTATACTTTGACATATTCCTTAAGACCTATTGGTATATCAAAGGATGTGCTTGGGTATAATAAGGTACACATGGAGATAGATGAATGGTCAACAAAGGATCTACCACTTCCAGTAAAGGGAGAGAATGTCCTATGCGATTCAATAAGTGACAACTCAGAAATCCCTGGCAAGGGTTGAATGGAATTAGAAAGGAGTTTCTAATTTACATTAACTAGAGTTGTGTATTTGTGAATTGAAATGCATATAATCAAATAAATAAGACTTGACAGAAATTCCGTGTCTTATATTTGATTGGGACATTGTGTGGTAGAAGGATTGAATTGTACGGTAACTATTTGCTGAAAGGTTCTTTTACGATTAAATGTTGAAATCTATATTATCTGGAAAGTCGACTAATCGCTAAGGGGGCTTACCCTTATTGTGGAATAATTATTTATTCTGAATTAAAGAGTTAATTCGTAATAAATGAATTAGAATTGTTCTAATTTATTTATTATACAACCGGTTTAATATGGAGAACCTAAAGGGTCACACCGCAAAAGAGTAATATTTATTTTAGAAGTGGATGGCATAATCGTAATAATAAATTAAGTATATTTAATTTATACTATGGTGATAGAATAAATTAAATAGCTTAATATTTATAATTTAGTATTTTAGAAATACTAATTATAAATTTATAAGAGGAGTCTTATTATTATTATTATTATTACTATTATTATTATTACTACTAGTATTATTATTTAGTTCCTAAATGGTTTAGGAATTAATTAATAAGTAGTAATATTATTATTAAATAATTAAGTTCCTAAATAGTTTCGGAATTATAATTATAATAATAATTAATTAAGTTACTAAATGGTTTAGTAATTAATTAATAAGAAGTACTCTCATTATTAAATAATTAAGTTCCTAAATGGTTTAGGAATTGTAATTAATTAATTTAGTTCCTAATTAAATTAGGAATTAAATTAAAACCCTAATCCTAAATAGTTTAGGAGGGTTGACTAGATCTATAAATAAGAAGAGTCTTATCATAGATCAAGGTTACACACTCTTTCATAAGAGAGGGAGAGTACTCCATAATTCTCTAGATCTAAGAGTTAGAGAGAGAGAGAGAGAATTAGGGCTAGCCACCCATGGTTTAGAGAAACCAAGATCCACTTCTTTAATTCATATATCTCTTGGTGGATCACCTCTAGAGGCTCAACACTTGGGGAGCTAACATTGATCCGTGGAATCTAATCGGTGAATTTGAAGAAGAACGTGAAGGATTAAAGGGAGATGAACTTGTACCCGTGGAAGCTTGGTTCTACAAAGGTATAAATTCTTTTATCCTTCCTCAATTAATAATAGTCGCATAAGAAAGAACTGGGTTATTGGTTTGTACAAAAATTTTAAAATCTGATTTTTATTGCTTCCGTTGCGCTTATATAATTTGATTATATGTATGCCATAATTTTTGCAAACCAACAGTGGCATCAAGAGCCAAACTTATGCGAATTATTAATTGTTTTAATTTCATACATGTATGGGTATGTGTTTAGAACAATTTATTCGGCATAATTTGTTGTATAAAATCATGGGTTTTGAAAATCAATTGCAAAAATCGTGCTTTGAAAAGAAATTTTTTTTTTTTTTGCAAAATCGCGAACTGCTACAGTAAGATTCCACGCTGCTACAGTACCGGATACGCGCGCATTGCGCGGAGGTGGACCAGGCGCGCATTGCGCGGGCTGAAGGCGCGTGGAGCTGAGACGCACTGGTGCGCGTTCGAGCGGGGACAGAGCACTGTGCGCGTACCGGGCGCGCATTGCGCGAGGTGACTGTGCGCGCATTGCGTGGCTTGTAACCGGTGGCGTTTTTGTAAATTAAGCCAACTTCCGGATTTTCAATTATTTTGTAATTTTGAGCAGTTTTTTAAAATTAAAAAAATGAAAGATTTATTTTGGGTAATTTTAAAAATTCAAAAATTACAAAAATATAATAAAAATAAATAGTTTATTTTTACATGATTTTATAATTAAAATAAAAGGTTTATTTTAAATATGAAATTAGATTTCGTGCAACTTTAATTGCCCATTAAATGATACCAATACATATATGGAATGATTTATTTAATTCATGAGATGAATATTATTTATTAATATATATGTTGATATATATGATAATAAATGGGATTGATTATGGACTATTGACCAATGTGATTGGATTTAATTTTGATTGGTTGCATGAATGAATGAGTTTTAATAAATGGGGTCTGCGTACCTCGTCTTTCTAATTTTTCTGATGTAAAATTCTATCTCTCTCCTATGTACTTCCCCTTGACTGTTGATCAAGGTTTCTATTTATTGTAAATAATTTGTAATAGGATTTATTAGAATTATTTTGAAGAATTAGAGCAAAGAAGCAAGGAGCGCATGAAGACCCGTTTGTAATGGAGCCCGAATTTAAATGTAATAGTTACATTTAATTTAATTTATTCTTGCACCCTAGGTTTGACCAATTGGTTTATTTGGTGGCTCGAATAAACCAAACTAGAATAAAAGTCCATAATTAATCCAAGTAGAATATAGTATTCTATATGTGCATGCTTAATTTATATATATTATATATTATCAAACATGCTTCGCATGTTAATTAATATGACGCGTATTTTATATATATATGTGTGCATGTGCGCTAAACAAGATGAGACAATTAATATTAATAAACCCCCCATGATGTAGAATAAATATTATTTATAAAATGAATTAAAATGTTTAATTCATGAATTAAAGGAGTTTAATTCAATTAAATAAAATTAGAATTGTTCTAATTTATTTATTCTACTACTCATAATATTAAGTTGTAACGTTCAAAGATATTTATTAAAAATATCGAACGTCGCCTTCTAGCATGGTAAAACGATAGAGTATCAAATAATCATTATAAGTTTGTTGTGTCACACAAGGCTTATATTAATTTTTTGAGATGTTGTTTTATCACATTTGATGTTTATAAAAAGAATTGAACATTACTGTTTTGTTGTGTCACACAAGGATGGTCTTTTTCTCTTCTAATATAAGAAAATGCTAGGTTGGACTTAACTTGGATAATTTTGATTTGGATGTGTCATACATGATCATAATAATCTAAGAGGCAAAATAAAAGAAGTTACATGTTAATGTAATTGACAAGAGTTGTCTACCTATTTATTTATATATCGTTTGTTGTGTCACACAAGGCTATATACATTTGAAATAGGATCCTTATTCTCACTAGCAAATCTTTAACTAGATTTGCCGAACTATATAAGGAGGGTAATATAGTTTGATGAAAATAGTGGGAGACACCATTTTAAATAAAGACCTAATTTATTTTGGTAATTAATAAAATGAATGCATGTTAATGTTGTTATTAATTCACTTAAAGAATATTGCTATGTTTAATTCACTAACACTGCATAGCATAATGTATGCTAATAATTAATCGAATCGAATTGTTCGGATTGATTAAACAAATTTGAGAATAGTTCTCAATGCTGAAAAGCTAGCAAATGTCCTTAATTTGTCTATTCCTGCAAACGTTGTAGAATAAGCATCTGAGGAAGAGATTGCTATTTTAAATGGCAAGGTGATGCAAAGGTGGCTCAATGCATCATGCTCGCATCCATAAGTATCGAGTTACAGCGTCAACACGAGAAAATGGATGCACCTACTATATTGCTGCACATTCAATAGTTGTATGGTGAGCAAAGTAGGTCAACTAGATATAAGATATCTAAGGAGCTCTTCCGATCTATAATAACCAATGGCACTACAGTAAAAGACACATGTCCTAAAGATGATTAATTGGATTGATCAATTAGGACAACCAGTTTTGTCAAGGATGGAGAGTTGAGTCAAGATTCGATCTTTCAGTCACTCACTGACTCTAATTCACAATATGTTGTGAACTTCAAACATTAATAAGCTAGAAGTCAGTTTAACTGATTTGCTTAAATATGTTGAAGACTGTTGAGAGTCACTTTCCTTCCTAGAAAAACCAAGTCTTACTCGTAGATGAATCTTCTAAGCAGAGGAAGATGACCAAAGGTATTTCTGAGGAGTCATAAAGAGTAGAAGGCAAAAGAAAGGCTAAACAAAGGACATAAATAAAAGTGATCCCGGGGGCAAATGAGTTTGCTTTCATTGCGATAAGCTGGGACACTGGAAGAACAACTGCAAGAGAGTTGTAGTAGTTAAGTAGAAGAAGTTTAGTGAAACTTCAGCTACAGATATAGATTTGTTCATAATGAAATAGAACTTTCTATGAGTCAAGTTCTACTTAAGTATTAGATACCGACTGGTGGTCTCACATATGCAAGTCGTTGCAGAGACTAAGCAGAAGTAGAAAGCTAAACAAATGATAAGTAATCTTGTGCTGGGAAATGAAGCAAAGGTTGCTGCATTAGCCATGGAAACTTATAGTTTAGCACTGCCTACGGGCAAGCCTATTAAGTTAGTAAGTTGTTACAAGGTTCCAGTTCTTAGAAACATTATTTCAGTTCCATGTGATGACAAGGAAGGGTTTTTGACATTATAATAATGAACAATCGTTGTTCTGTTTATAATGATAATGTTTTATTTAGAACTGGTTGATTACTTAATAGATTTTATATACTTGACTTATATGAAAAATATTCCAATTTGAACAAAATAAAAGCAAATAGATGATATGAATCATACCTTCATGCAATACTGTTAACTCGGTCATGCTAATGAAACAAGACTAAAACAAGTTGTATAAAGATAGGCTTTTAGAGCTTTTGATTATGAATCAAATACAACTTGTGAATCTTGTATCATGGATAATATGACTAAATCTCCATTTAGTGGACATGGAGAGCGAGTTACGGAGTTGTTAGAGATGGTACACACAGTGGTGTGTGGGACCTATGACAACAAATGCAAGAGGAGGGTATTCATTCATTACGTTCACTAATGATTCTAGATTTTGATATATGTATTTGATGAAATACAAATCCAAATCATTTGAAACGTTCAAAGAATTCAAAAGTGAAGTATAGAAACTAAATGCCAAAAGTATTAAAGTTCTTCGATTAGATCGAGAAAGGAATACTTAAAGCAGTAAGTTTCTAGATCATCTCAAGCGAAATGGTATTCTCACAATGGACATGGTGATGATCCATAATGAGTATTACTGATCTTCCAGTATCCTTCTAGGGTTATGCTCTAGAAACGATCGCATATCTACTAAATAAGGTACCTTCAAATTCTGTCCCTAAGACTTCATATGAGTCATGGATAGGGAGGAAACCAAGACTTAAGCATGTTAAGATTTTAATTGTTCAGCTTATGTCAAAAGGTTTGACAAAGATAAGCTAGGGACATGATCTGATAAGTGTAAACTTGTGGGATATCCTAAAGAAAGTTTAGGGTATCACTTCTATAATCCGACTAATTAAAAGGTGTTTGTTGAAACACGCTGTCTTATAAGAAAAAGAAGTTTTTCCTTAAAGGGTTAGTGGGAGTAAAATAGATCTTGAAGAAGTTCAAGAACCACAAAACACTACAGATCAAGTGAAGGAATATGTACAAGTAGATAAACCTATTGTACCACAACCAAGTCGTAAATCTGGTTTAGTACCGAAGATACCTGAATGGTATGGATTCATCATAGATGATGATGATAAGGTACGCATCATAGTGGATGATGATCCAGATATATACGATGAGGTATGAGTGTTAGATACTCAAGAGAAATGACTGATGACCATAAAATCCGAAATGGGTCTTTGGAGAAAGACTAAAGCAGATGGCTAGGTGTAGACCTATAAGACCTGACTAGTGGTAAAAAGATTTCAACCAAGGTCAATGAGTTGACTATGATGAAATTTTTCACTAGTGAAAATGCATATATCCATTCGGATTTTACTTGCAGTTGCAGCTTACTATACAAAAGGGTGTATGTATGATACAACCAAGAGAATTTGTCTCCATATAGATGGAGCAAATCAAGTATGTAAGTTACAACAATCCAATTATGAATTGAAGCAAGTTTCTCGAAGATGGAACATCCGTTTTGATGAGACAATCAAAAGAGCTTGATTTTATCAAAGACAAGGATGAACCAAGTATGTACAAAAGGTTAGTGGGAGCACTGTGACATTCCTAGTATTATATGTTGATATACTATTGATAAGGAATGACATACCAATGCTACAATCAGTAAAGATGTGGTTGTCTAAAACTTCTCCATTAAGGACTTGGGAGAAGCGTCCTAACATTCTATTCAGGATAAAGGTCTATAGAGATAGATCATAAAGGATGCTCGGCTTAACCCAGGGACTGTACAATAATTCGATGATATGTACTAGACTTGATATTGCTTATGTATGATAAGCAGCTATCAGTTCAATTATGAAGAAGAACATTAGAAAAGAGTTTCTAATGATGGGTCTGATATAAAACTAGAGGGTTTAACAAACTCAAGTTTGTTCAGACTAACCAAGATAACAATATATCCGTTTCAGGTAATATGATTACCATGAACGGTGTTGCAGTGAGTTGGAAAAGTTCCAAACAACAAAGAGTTACTGATTTAGTGACAAAGACATAGTAAATAACTATAAGTGAAGTTGCAAAGGTGATTGTTTGGTTAAACAAGTTCTTTACAGAACTTATAATGGTTCCTAACATTAAAGGAGTTTAATTCGCCAAGGAACCTAGGTCTCATCTGAAATCCAAACATGTGTTGCAGCACTTTTATATGATTAGATGAATCATTGAAAAGGAGACGACACCATAAAGATGGTTGACTCTTAGAACAGCATTACAGATCCATTAACTAAAGCATTTACTAAGCAATTTGTACGCCACTTAGAGAAGAATGGTATAGGGATACCAAAGGGCGATTGACTTTAGTGCAAGTGGGAGATTGAAAGTAGTATGCCCTCAAGCCAATCACATTTGATGTGATAAACATATACTTTGTAATCTTGTTTATTTATTAATAAAAGTATCAAGGCATTTCTTTATTCATGATTAATTACTTGAATTAATCAAATGGATAAACCCATAGTTTTCGAGCAATGCTTTTAGAACCATGATGAGGATCATGCTAATGAGATCTAAATTCAAGATAGCTCAAAACTAAAATTGTTCCTAATCGTTGGATCACTAAAAAGGGGATTAGTAGATCCGGATAGATTGGTACATACTATGCTTGCTCTTATGAAGAGGATGATTGATCTCATAATCATTTGTGTAGAGACACTAAAGCAAGTATGTAGGTGCTTATTAGAGAATAAGTTCACTGAACGTAACTCGCTTAAGGAACACCTAATGGAGTTTTACTCGTCTGTCAATAGGAGTTCCTTATGTGATAGTCGTACAAGTGATCCTTAGACTTGAGATCATCTTAGTATCTTGTGTGTACTAAGTTATACTTTGACATATTCCTTAAGACCTATTGGTATATCAAAGGATGTGCTTGGGTATAATAAGGTACACATGGAGATAGATGAATGGTCAACAAAGGATCTACCACTTCCAGTAAAGGGAGAGAATGTCATATGCGCTTCAATAAGTGACAACTCAGAAATCCCTGGCAAGGGTTGAATGGAATTAGAAAGGAGTTTCTAATTTACATTAACTAGAGTTGTGTATTTGTGAATTGAAATGCATATAATCAAATAAATAAGACTTGACAGAAATTCCGTGTCTTATATTTGATTGGGACATTGTGTGGTAGAAGGATTGAATTGTACGGTAACTATTTGCTGAAAGGTTCTTTTACGATTAAATGTTGAAATCTATATTATCTGGAAAGTCGACTAATCGCTAAGGGGGCTTACCCTTATTGTGGAATAATTATTTATTCTAAATTAAAGAGTTAATTCGTAATAAATGAATTAGAATTGTTCTAATTTATTTATTATACAACCGGTTTAATATGGAGAACCTAAAGGGTCACACCGCAAAAGAGTAATATTTATTTTAGAAGTGGATGGCATAATCGTAATAATAAATTAAGTATATTTAATTTATACTATGGTGATAGAATAAATTAAATAGCTTAATATTTATAATTTAGTATTTTAGAAATACTAATTATAAATTTATAAGAGGAGTCTTATTATTATTATTATTACTATTATTATTATTACTACTAGTATTATTATTTAGTTCCTAAATGGTTTAGGAATTAATTAATAAGTAGTAATATTATTATTAAATAATTAAGTTCCTAAATAGTTTCGGAATTATAATTATAATAATAATTAATTAAGTTACTAAATGGTTTAGTAATTAATTAATAAGAAGTACTCTCATTATTAAATAATTAAGTTCCTAAATGGTTTAGGAATTGTAATTAATTAATTTAGTTCCTAATTAAATTAGGAATTAAATTAAAACCCTAATCCTAAATAGTTTAGGAGGGTTGACTAGATCTATAAATAAGAGGAGTCTTATCATAGATCAAGGTTACACACTCTTTCATAAGAGAGGGAGAGTACTCCATAATTCTCTAGATCTAAGAGTTAGAGAGAGAGAGAGAATTAGGGCTAGCCACCCATGGTTTAGAGAAACCAAGATCCACTTCTTTAATTCATAGATCTCTTGGTGGATCACCTCTAGAGGCTCAACACTTGGGGAGCTAACATTGATCCGTGGAATCTAATCGGTGAATTTGAAGAAGAACGTGAAGGATTAAAGGGAGATGAACTTGTACCCGTGGAAGCTTGGTTCTACAAAGGTATAAATTCTTTTATCCTTCCTCAATTAATAATAGTCGCATAAGAAAGATCCGGGTTATTGGTTTGTACAAAAATTTTAAAATCTGATTTTTATTGCTTCCGTTGCGCTTATATAATTTGATTATATGTATGCCATAATTTTTGCAAACCAACAGGGTAGTCAACCAATCAATTCCTAAAATCACATCAAATTCATACATTTCCAAAGAAATAAGGTCAATGGGTAATGTGAGATTGTTGATTTGAACTAGGCAAGATTTATATACTGTAGATGTAATGGTCATTTCTCCTAATAGGGTTTCAACTGATAAGTCAAAGTCTAAATTTTTAGGAGTTAAGTTTAAACGTTGAGCACATGCAGGTGAGATAAAAGAATGGGTAGAGCAAGTATCTAACAGGGCGTAAACTTCACGAGAATTTATGAATAGCTTACCGGTTATCAGTTTGTTCGAGTTTCGTGTCGTTTGGGATGTCACAACAAAAGCTCTCCTTTGAACTACCGATTTTCCTTTATCCATGCTAGCTTTAGGTATCATCATTGCAGCTGGATTTGATTTTGTAATAGGACAAAATCGAGCAACATGACCCTCTTTCCCACAACTGTAGCCCAACTTGGATTGTTGAGTACAGTTTGGGCTAATATGACCCTCCTGACCACACCTGTAACATCTTACCGGTAGTCGATCTCTTCCCCTTGAAATTGGTGCCGATGCTGGTACTGGTGCTGATGCCCTTCCATAATCATTATGGGATCTATTCCTCTTGAAATTATTCCCACTAGATTCTTTTTTTCTATTATTCGATGCTAGATTACCACCGAAGTACCGGTTACCTCTTCTAGGGTTCTCGTTCCTGTGGTTGTTGTCATTTCTCTCTATGTTGATCATTGACTCTTGGCTGTAATATTTTATCTGTTTGTTCTACCCTTTGAGCCCTATCCACAACATCTGAATACAAACTAAATTTATGAGAGCTAAGTTATTGACGAATTTTGAATCTTTGACCTCAGAAAAACATTCGTCTCATTCGGGCTTCGCCATCCACCAAATGGGTCGCAAAACGAGATAATTCGGCAAACTTAGTTTCATATTGAGAGACTGTCATGTTTTCCTGCTCCAACTTAATGAATTTCACCTCTTTCATATGACGGATGCTTTCTGGGAAGTACTTTTCATTAAACAACTCTTCAAATTCTGTCCAAAACATCTTGAGTGTTGAAGGGTGGATACGTTTTACCGCTTCCCACCAATGGTCCGCTCACCTCATAACATAAAAGTGGTGAATGACACATTCTGATCCTCAGCGCATTGTAAGACATCAAATATTTTTGTCTTCTGCTTCAGCCACGCCTTCGCTTTGAGTGGGTCAGGCTTCCCGAGAAATTCAGGTGGTCTTAATTCTTTAAATTGTTTGACAGTGGCCATCCTCGAATTACCAGCATTTCTTCCATTATTGTTGACTAGATTTCCTCCTGTCTGGTTTTGCATGAACTACATGATGTTCCTAAAGAATCCATCGTTCATCATGTTATCAGGAAAATTATTTCCTGACTTGGCAGGAGGATTGTTTGTGGCCTCTTGATTCTCAGCTACATTGGCTTCGGGCACTCTATAGTTAACTTCCTAATTTCCAGATGTCATACTTAACCGTGGTCACAAAAAAATGTTAGTTTAAACAAACTGACTCATCACTTCTTGTCCCCACATTCAAATCGACTCGTTAGACAATAAAATTCAATTTGGGTGGGACACACTAATCACTGATTCTATTTGTCTCTCCCCTCCTAGTTTTAACCCCAGATCTCCATTAAAGACCATATTCCTAAGCTCTGATGCCAACTATGACACCCCAAAATTTGGACCTACACAGCCCAAACTTGAGTTGTCAAAATACACCATTACTATTACAATACAACGTACAACGTACCACAATACAGTATTCGAATAATACACAACTAAGTCTTCATTATTATTGTCACACTATTTTATAACTTATGAAGACTAATACAGCTACAATTCAGACCATCACTCCATCCCCCGACTAGACCCAGCTACTCTATCATCTCCTGTTGAAAAATAATGGAACATAAGGAAAATGTGAGCTCAAATAGCCCAGTAAAGAATATCATGACTAAGATAATGACAAATAAATTATCATTAGCCTTCAACAGTTGAGTTTTTGATAGAATAATTTAAACAACAAGTTTTAATAAAATAATTGCAGTTAAGTTTTTAAACAAAGTTTAGATCAATAACTGCAGCAAAATAACAACCATTAAAAAAAATCATATGGATCATGATGTCCACTCGCGTCTCTTTTTAAGAAAACATTATTAACTTTTATCGTCTGAAACCCCACTGGCCATGATGGTACAATTTCACAGTTCCTGGTCATAAATAATGCAAGTCAACAATTCATCTTTGCACTACGGGCCAAAGATATTCAATATAGCACCACAGGTCATGATTATACCAGTCTACAGCCTTTGGTCATAATCATACCAAACAACAGTTCATCTTTGCCCCAGGCCAAAGAGAACATTCACCACGTGCCTTAAAAGACACATCATCAAATATATCGCCTTTAACCTATCAACGCCTTTAACCTATTAACACCTTTAACCTATTAACACCTTTATTCAATCTATGCCCCATGCCACATATATCCACTACAATTTTATTCTTGATTATTAGAATAATAACAGAGATATTAACAATGAACAGAAGAAACAGAGTAAACAATAAATATCGAAAGTTTATAATTTTACTTTGTGCAGATTCAAATAATATCCAAATTGTCAACATGATGTGGAGTGAAATTCAAAAATAATATTCAAGATCCACAGTTCAGAATAACGGTTACAGTTCAATAGAAAGGTTCACGTAAATAGGAAGGAGCAATTGAAATGATATTAAATGAAGCGCAACTATTAAGGAACATATAATCATTTCAAAAGTTTTACCGAATAATAGAAGATGAAAAAGATGGTATCCCTTACAAGTAAGAAAGAAAATAATATTCATTTATGATGATGAAAAGAATGATACCCTTTACCTTATCACGTGACTGAATATTGATAAAAATGAGGTTGATCAACCTATATATTTATAATATAATTAGTAATGATAACTCATATATTATGAACTATCAAAATTATTTATATAATATAAATTTTTGTAATGTAAAATAATAACTTTAAAAATAATTTTTGAAATAATGTTTCAAAATAAATCTTCCAAAGAAAGCTTTTTAAAAATAAATCTTCTCAAAGAAGAGTTTTCTAAAGAAAGATTTGTGAATACCGTGTGAAATAGGTATTTATGCAATTATTACACTTTAATAAAACACTTACTCGAAAAATTTATGCACTCCTTTTGATTTTCAAACACTCAAGATAATCTTACTATTATTAGAGAAAACTCATAAAATACTTATAGGAAAATTTTATGTTTTAGGTGTGGATTTTTCTATTCAACTAAGCAATCTATTTATAGGAGATAAGAAGTCACAGTGCATGGTAGGTTGTCGACGCCGGGATTTTCGTTGTCTCGTTTTTTAATATTAAAAATGTCCCTTTCCAATTTTAGCCTTTAGATTAAGATGTGATTTTTGAAAAGGGTCGGCTTAGTGTCGACGGGGTTTCGAAATGTCGATTTTCTTATGAGCCAATTGACCAGAGTCGCCAGTTGGTATATTTGAAATGGATGTACCAACTCATCCGAATTTTGTTTTCGTAATCGTAATGGCTCATATGTGACTCCGATTCAAATGGCCCGCAAACCGAGATTCATAGAATTTGGGGGCTTGCTTAAGCGAGGGGAAGGTGTTAGGCACCCCCCGACTTCCGTGAAATACGGTTACCGCAATCTCGATGTTTTCCTATCTTTTTAAATCTTGAAATGTGTGTGTGCGCGTGCGTGTGTGTGTGTGTGCCTAAATGAATGTTTGTGGTGTCCTTTTGCATAGAGTTGCTTGGATTTTATATGTCAAAATGTGTTTTGTCGGGAAAGCGTTTTAGACGTCTTTTGACCCAAATGACGAGGCTTCGCTTGTTATAAGAAAAATTAATTTTAATTTCGAAAACGATGAGGTTTTTTATTAGATGTCATTTTAGAAAACAATAGTTTTTAAACTTTTGTCAAATAGGAATCGAGACTATACATTGCCTTCTAACAGTAAATATAAATAAAATGAAGGCAACTTCTAGAACTCTTTAACCCTATGCACAAAGTTTAATGAAAACGTTTATTTATTTATTCCGAAAACATCTTTTATGATATTTCAAAACCAAATATAGCCTTTCCGTCAAACAAGGATCAAAGTTTCGCCCAAAACTCTTTACTTTTTAAACCTCGTGTGTCTAATATCCTAATTTGATTCTTTTTAGAAGATCTTTATCGTTTGCTTTATTTTGAAAAATCATTTTTTGTCGTAAATCAAAACGAGCATCCCAAAACGTGTCGGGGCTATCCATGGGCATGTGAGCCATCTAGACGACCCCAGACACCCGCAATCACATACTTCATTATCACGGGGCCTTAAACCCAATTTTCGATTCGACATCGCTTTAAGGCCCATAAATTACATATATACAATACAAATGCATCGCCATCGTTACATACGTAAAAATTATAAAATAAACTAAAGGGATATCATCGGGAGGTTAGGAGGAGATTCCATCCGCCATAAATCCTCTCTAACCGTCCCTAATCCATAGATCTACAATATATTGACTACATTGGATCTAACTTCAAAATACACCGAATCAAACTACTTAAATAGCAATGCACCAAATATTTTCGGATCTAATAGTAGATCCACCCAACAAATGCACAAATACACAAATATTTATCGATTACACTACTAAAGCAAGATGAAGTATTAAATCTAATAGATCTACAAAATGCACCAACACTAAGAAAGATATCGAAATTTTTGCCTTGATATTGATAGAAATCACGCACTAGCACTCAAATCCAATGTAGAATACAAGGTATAGCATGAAGATTGAACAAAAGGAGAAGAAATCTCACACTTTTTGACCAAACCCAAAGGTTTCTCTCTCTATTTCCGCCATTTTTCTCTCTCTAAAACCTTCAAAATTTCTTCTCTCCTCCTCTCGGACTCGGAAATGACATTGTATAGCTGATCGGAGGCAGCCACAGGTGCAACTGCGGCTGGCCGCAGATGCATCTGCGGCTGGGCCTGCTGTGGCCGTCTGAGCCGTCGCCTCGGCTGCCGTGTGCCGCCCTCGAGCCGCGAACCTGCACCCTTTGTCGGTGGCCGCGGTTGCATCCGCGGCTGTCCGGCTTACTTTTCTCGATTTCCGTTGTGGTGGCTCTGACCGTAAATCGTTGGGGTGGCTTCGTGTTGGGGTCCACCTTCCTTTTCGCATGTCGGGTCAAATGACGATTTTGCCCTCCTGTCAGGGTTAGTACAAAAGTGCAAAATTTGGGTGTCTACAGCTGCCCCTCTTTATCATGTTTATGGAATGGTAAGTGAAATGAACATGATAAAGAAATAGGCACCCAATGCATGATGATGACAGTACATATTTAATGATGCAACATATATATCATTGATGCAACATTTACATATTAATGATGCAACACTAATATTACCGATTACTGACTCAAATGGACTTGCATAGCATATTCATCAAGGAGACTGTTTTTCTCTTGCTTATCGCATATCGCATATCGCCTATCAAGTCGCATGTTAAATATCAAATCGCATATCATATTAAATCAAAATCGCATCGCATCGCATATGAAATCGCATATCGCACTGCTTCTCATATGATGTATCGCAAATCGCATATCGCATTGCACATCGCCTCGCACATCGCATCACATCGCATTGTTTTAGTCATCGTCGGATCTTTCTCCAACGGTCATCGCATCGTCAGCGTCGGATCTTTCGCCAACGGGTCGTATCGTCATCGTCGGATCCTTTGCCAACGGGTCGTATCGTCATCGTCGGATCTTTTGCCAACGGGTCGTACCGTCATCGTCGGATCTTTTACCAACGGGTCGTACCGTCATCGTCGGATCTTTTGCCAACGGGTCGTCTCATCCTTGTTGGGTTTAGTCTCTAACAAGTTATCTTGTAATTGCCTGGTCTCGTCTCCGACGTTTCATTTTTGTGATGGTCAGGCATCGTTTTTTGACGGGTCATTTTTGGAACGGTCAGGTATCGTCTCTGACTGTCGTTTTTGTTAGGGTCAGGTATCGTCTCTGACAGGTTAGTTTTGAGTTGGTCAGGTATCGTCTCTCACGGGTCATTTTTGGGTTGGTCAGGTATCGTCTCTGACAGGTCGTTTTTTGGGTTGGTCAGGTATCGTCTCTGACGGGTTGGTTTTGAGTTGGTCAGGTATCGTCTCTGACAGGTTGGTTTTGAGTTGGTCAGGTGTTGGTTTTGAGTTGGTCAGGTATCGTCTCTGACAGGTTGGTTTTGAGTTGGTCAGGTATCGTCTCTGACGGGTCATTTTTGGGTCGTTCAGGTATCGTATCTAACGGTTGGTTTGTGATGGTTAGGTATTATCTCTGACGGGTCGTTTTTTAGGGACGGTCAGGTATCGTCTCTGACGGGTCCTTTTTGGGACTGTCAGGTATCGTCTCTGACGGGTCGTTTTTTAGTTGATCAGGTATCGTCTCTGATGGGTCGTTTTTGTGAGGGTCAGGTATCGTCTCTGACGTGTCGTTTTGGAATTGGTCAGGTATCGTTTCTGACTGGTCATTTTTGAAATGGTCAGGTATCGTTTCTGACTGGTCATTTTTTGAAATGGTCAGGTATCGTTTCTGACGGGTCGTTTTTGGAAATGGGTCAGGTATCGTTTCTGACTGGTCGTTTTTGAAATGGGTCAGGTATCGTTTCTGACTGGTCGTTTTTGAAATGGCCAGGTATCATTTTTGACTGGTCATATTTTGAAATGGGTCGGGTATCGTTTCTGACTGGTCGTTTTTTAAATGGGTCAGGTATCGTTTCTGACTGGTCGTTTTTGAAATGGGTCAGGTATCGTTTCTGACTGGTCGTTTTTGAAATGGTCAGGTATCGTTTCTGACTGGTCATTTTTGAAATGGTCAGGTATCATTTCTGACTGGTCGTTTTTGAAATGGTCAGGTATCATTTCTGACTGGTCGTTTTTGAAATGGGTCAGGTATCGTTTCTGACTGGTCATTTTTTGAAATGGGTCAGGTATCGTTTCTGACTGGTCGTTTTTGAAATGGGTCAGGTATCGTTTCTGACTGGTCGTTTTTGAAATGGTCAGGTATCCTTTCTGACTGGTCATTTTTGAAATGGTCAGGTATCGTTTCTGACTGGTCATTTTTTGGGTTGGGTCAGGTATCGTTTCTGACTGGTCGTTTTTTGAATTGGTCAGGTATCGTTTCTGACTGGTCGTTTTTAAAATGGGTCAGGTATCGTCTCTGACGGGTCGTTTTTGAATTGGTCAGGTATCGTTTCTGACTGGTTGTTTTTGAAATGGGTCAGGTATCGTCTCTGACGGGTCGTTTT
This sequence comes from Hedera helix, assembly GCA_947179155.2. Taxonomy (NCBI): domain Eukaryota; kingdom Viridiplantae; phylum Streptophyta; class Magnoliopsida; order Apiales; family Araliaceae; genus Hedera; species Hedera helix. The sequence goes on along the minus strand of OX359272.1, from coordinate 27,661,126 downwards.
TGAATTGGTCAGGTATCGTTTCTGACCTGTTGTTTTGGACGGTCAGGGGTTTTCACTGACGGGTCATTTTGTAATTGTCGGGTCTCGTCTCCGGAATCGCTGTGTATTGTCCCAAATGGACTCGCATCGTATTGTACATCATAAAAAATGCAATAATTTTTGAGGAAATTTAAAAGGAAAGCGTACCTGATTTGTTTGTGGGGCCTCCTTAGGATTCGTCCTCGTAAATCGCTTTTGCCAGCCACTTCTTTTGGTTTGACTTGTCATTCTTGGGGTTCATCCTTGTAGATCGCTCTTAACAGCCATTGCTTTTGAGCTGTCATCCTTGTTGATTAGTTGAAGGTGCTTCAGACAGTCATTTTGCAATTCCTTGATGTTCCATAGATTCTGGGCGCATCGGATCGTGGAAGTTTCTCGCTGCCATGTTCTTCCGATAAATGGCACCGGTACTCGTGACGCCGACAGTCTCGTACCTGTGATTTTCTTTTCATGTACATTTTATCTTGATATATACATGGATGCACGGATGTTATGCAAGGATCAATAGATATGCTTGGAAAGAAATGACCCCTGTTTAGTCAAATGATACAATTTTTCACGTGTAGCTCTTTTTGATTACTTAGCTGTGCCATGCCTTATTTGGGAGTATAATTTCTGGACTTTAAGGCTGGTTTGTTAAATCGCATGCCCCTGATCGTTTCTCTGTTGGGAAATTGTATCTGTCGTTTTGCATGCCCAATCGACTTATCCAGGGCTCCTCATCCTGCTCACAGATTGTCATGTCTTTGAATTTGGGGTGCAGGGACTTCCTCTTATGCCAAGACTCCTGGTTGATAACTAGGTGATCCTCTTGTCATTATATCGTATGCATTGATAGCTCTTGACTCTCATCTTATTGGGGCAGTCCCTTTGGCTTTTTGCGATGATCGACGACCATGTTTCCCTTCCTCGCCCTTTTAATCGATCAGCTCTGACGTCATGAATTATATTGCTCTTGCATATGCTTGCTCGAGTATCGAGGTAGTGTCAGCGTGCATCATGCTGAATTTGTCAAAATCCATTGATGGTCGTGGGGGAAGGTTCGTTGATGAGGAGTCTGATATAGACCTGTGCTCCTTTTCATTTCCATGATCTTTAAGATGCCCCAGCCTTTACTCGTGTTCTTGTCAATGATTCATATGGGGAGTTGTTTCGTTGGTCATGCCGAGTTTCCCACACCGATTCATATCCTGCACAAGTAACAAACACTAAATGCTCGACGGTTCGGGTCGGCGGGGTTAACTTCGATACTACTAAACATCTCAACAGTAGAGCAGATAAAAGGGAATGCTCATGATTATGCAATTTGGCTCGTGCCTGTGATGTTTTCGTCTTATCGTAAAAAAATTGGCATCGAGATGGATCTCTTTTTTTTTCGTAAGTCGTGAGTGGATTAATTTGACATTGAATGAATTGTGAATGTATTAAGTCACTCTCGATTTCACTTTTTTTTTTTTTTTTCATTTGACGAGTTATGAAATCGTAATAAAACATTTAAGCATTCATGGTTAATATACGTGAGTATGATTAAATTCAAAAACTACCTTCCTTTATCAAAGGTATTCCGGCTTCATTCTCGCTATCGTTATTCACAGAATTAACGTCATACGGCAAGTGCACTGTGCGATGCATCCTTCAATTAGGGGCCTCTTTTCCATGACTTCAGATGAGCCTCTATTTCCTCCTTTTGTCGAACATATTTTTTTTCTTTTCTTTTTCTCTTTTTTTTTTTTTTTTTTTTTTTTTCGACTCCGCATTTCCCTTTTCGTGTCCACTTAACTTGTCTCGTTTTCTTAGGCTATTCAGAGTTACCCATTTAACGAGCTTTGGACCAATGATTCCCAAACCAGACGGCTTTAGGGCATTAGGTGTAAAGACACCCCTTCGGGTTTACTTGCTCGAGTAACAAAGGCCACGCTTCGATACAAGTTAAGTGATTTCCCGCATTTACTCCTCGTCTGACGTTGTGCAAGATTCGTTTTCTTAGGCTTGAGCTACCCATGTAGCGAGCGTTGGGCCGGTGACTCCCAAATCAGACGACTTTAGGGCACCAGGTGTAGAGACACCCTTCAGGCTTAATTACTCGAATAACCCGTGCCACGATTCGAATCTGCTCAGGTCTCGGCAGCTGTAATGCTCGTTTTCTTAGGCTCTGAGTTACCCATGTAACGAATGTTGGGCCGGCGACTCCCAAATCAGACGACTTTAGGACACCAGGTGTGAAGACACCCCTCAAGCTTAATTACTCGAATAACTCAGGCCACGATTCGAGGCATTTGATTTACTTTTATTTACTCTCTGACTCTGCATCAACTGTCATCATTATCGTCATAGCTTTATACCCCACTCTGAAAGTTGGCGCAAACGCAAAGTGCAGACTTGCCTATGAGGTGGATTCTGCTTCGAACGACACTTCGAAATCAGTTCTTTGTTAATCATCTAATCATACTCACGAGTCTACTCCACGGATGCTTGTCAGAATTAATTCGATTCCTAACAAGTCAAATAAAATTTTCTCTTTCCAAAAGTAATGTTAGAGTTAAACTATGTGCAGTCTTAATATATGTACAGGGAGACTGGAAAGAAATAAAAAGATGAAAAAAGTTGTATCTTACCTGCGGGCCATCGTATTCTGAAAAGACTCTAATTAGAAGGGACCAATTGATCGTATAACTCTAATGATGTTGTCGTGCGTAGACGGGATCACAACATAGATGTCGAATTGTGCACTATCCTTCCAAGGATGGTTGATGAATGTCCCAGTGTCGAGTTGTCATCGATTTCGAAATTGCCCCATCCATGATGGTCGTCAGGGCCATCTCTTCGTGGTGTCTTTGACAGGTGGGCTGATGAGATGCTGGGAACCCAAGAATCCTTTGCCTTTGATTAGGTTGGAAGTGTACTCCGATGGTTTGACAGGAGAACAGGTCGCCTGAGTCATTGATCGTTTAATTGGAAAACTATCGAAGGGACCTATAGATTTTTGCAAGGATTAGACCGCGCCAAAGTGGCTGCCTACGTACTCCTATAAGAAGAGGAGATCAGGTCTTACGTAGTTCAGGCCCTTAATAGCACACAAGATTGCTTTTTTTTTTTTTTTTTGATTGAAATCTTAACATAATAATGCATAGAAGAATAAAACAAGACATAACATTAAGCAGCCAAGATCGTCCCCACCCTTTTTGGGACTCGCAATCGTGTTCTTTGAATTTACCATTTCATGGTTCGCTGAGGCTCGACAATCCGTTCGTTGGTGTTCAGGTTTCCCATTGCGGTGATCTCAATGTCGCTTGCCATTTTTAGCTCTCCTCTTTCGATAAGATTTTGGATTTTGTGCCGCAACGCCCAACACTCTTCAGTATTATGCCCTGGTGAGTTGGAATGATAGAGGCATATTTGTGTAGGATCGTATCTTTTAGACTTGGGGTCAGTTTGTGGCAGCAACTCCGTAATCTTTCCCCGACTGATCAGAAGATGTAATACTTCCGCTTTTGATTTGCTCAAAGGGGTGAACTTTCGATATCTTGAGAATGCTGCTTGATCTTTCCCTTTCAAGGGTTCACACTCGTCTGAGCGGTTATCAAGGCTCCACTGGCGGGATCGTCTAGCATTTTTATTATTTTGATTTCCCTGCCCTTTCAGTCTGTTTTGATCTTCTTGAGTCAGCTGGTTTTCCTGGGAGGGATCCTGGTTTGAAATTTATTTGTCCTCTTCTTCCTTTTGGTCTCTCAGTAAGTGGGTGAAGAGTTGCCTCGTAAGATTATGTTGGTGTACCACCAGGTCTACTAATTGCTTCATTTGATGCCTGACCAACTTCAATTCTTGCCTAATGACCTTAACCTCCTCCAGACATTCCCATTCAAGGACATTTGTTTCGCTCATTGGGGGGTATTCTTCGACCTTTCGGATGTATTTGCGATTGGGGTCCACCCCGATATTTCCTGACCCAATCATGCTTACCTCATCTGTTTCGCATTGTGGCAGATGGCTGGCGTTGACATCTGGTCGTTCAACTACGATGTCCCCCCTATCGATCAAGTTCTGTATCTTATGTTTCAACGCCCAGCATTCCTGAGTGTCATGCCCCGGGGACCCGGAATGATAGGCACATTTCTTGCTTGGGTCGTACTTTTTTTCCTTTGGGTCAGTCGGTGGTGCCAGCTCCATAATCTTCTTTTGGGTGATTAACATGGCCAAAATTTGCTCTAATGGATCTCCCAACGAGGTGAATTCCCTATCTCGGGCATTTTCAAATCTCCTCCGCCCCTCAGACCTCTGATTAGTGAAAGTTGGCTTTCGAGGGGGCACATTCCTTTGCATGCGAACAAGAGGGCTACTCTCTGCTTTCCCAGACAACCCTTGCAAGACTAGGGATACATCCTCCTCTCTTTGCTTCTGTGTTCTACGGGAAGTACTGTCATAGTTTTCACTTTGGATCTGCTCAGCAACAGCCTCAAGAGCTGTGAAGTCTCGGATCTTCCCCGACTTTAACCCCATTTCAGCCATTTCCCCATGTTTAACCATCTCTGCAAAAGGCTTCCCTATTCCAGCCATCACCCTTTCATAATAAGGGGCTTCTTGGATATCGATGAAGGTTATCACCATCTCCGTTTCATTCATGGGTGGGTTTACTTGGGCCGCTATCCTTCTCCACCGTTGAGCATAATCTCTGAAGGATTCATTGGTCTGTTTTCTGATCTTTGTCATCTGGTATCGATCCGGGGCCATTTGGTATTGAAAGTTGTATTGCGTCAGAAAGGTGTGGGCCAGCTCCTCCCAATTGTGAATTTTAGCATTATCCAGTCTCGCGTACCAAGTCCTAGCCTCCCCTGTCAGGCTTTTCTGGAATAACTGCATTCTCAACGACTCATCCTCAGCATAAGCCCCTAGTTCTCCGATGTAGACTTTCAAATGCGTGTAAGGATCCCCCGACCCGTTATACTTTTCAAATTCGGGGAGTTTGAACTTCTCGGGATATCTGGTTCCCGGAAAAATGCATAAGTCGGAGTAGTTAACACTGCCATACGACCCGATCCCCTTAATAGTTTTTATGGCCTCTTCCATCTGCTTTAACTTTTTGCTGACACTCATGGCAACCTCATCTTCTGGGATGATAATAACTTTCTTCGGAGGTTCAACCTTTGGAGTTTCTAGGGTCGGCCCGCTCCCTTGAGATGATGGCCCCGACGGGTCCTCGGGTTGTGGCCCTGATTTTAGCTTAAAATGCTCTTTGAGCAACATGGTCAGCTCCGTCATTTGATTTCTTACAGCATCGAATTCTTCCCGAGATACGGGAGTCGAATTAGGATTAGGGTTCTCAGCCATTTCGACTGTTGACTCTCTGGCTTTCTTGGATCGGAGACGGGTTTGGGGCGCAATCCTGCAAATAAAACACGCCAAGGTTTAGTTCCGGGAAACGACATTGGCAGATGCATGCTAAAGCGAATATTTTTGTATTTTTGGGTTTTGTAATCTTTTCTTGCAAAATAGGGTTAGTATCCCTTCATTTTAACCAATGTATGACAGTGTGCAGTTATGATGCTCTCCAAGCTTTCCCTGTAAAACAGAGGTTAGCACTTTTATTTTGACAAAGCGGTTGGTACAGAATGATTGACTATAGTATGATATTATGCGCGTAAAGCGTAAAAGGGCATGAAGAGACTTTCCATGCGTCGGGTTTATCTGAGGCTGACCTACCCTAAGTTACTCTCGCGGGTTTTTTGACATGAAGGCTCCCAGATCTTCGCAACATACTAGAAGGGAATAAATCCGATCTTTCAATTGGATTGGATCTGAGTGGATGTTTTTCCTGAGCCTCACCGGGGAGCACCCCTTTGAGTCCAGTAATCCACATCCGACGGGTTTGCCTCAGGAGGAGGAACAGCTCAACATACATTCATCACACATTCATCGTACCTCACCGTATGCAAATGATGACATTAAAGTAAGACATTCGTAAAGCAATCACAAAACTCGCACATTCATTCATACACGCACAAAAGGTAGATTAATCAAAAGTAACGCAACCACACATTTTTTAGATTTTTAAAGGATAGGAAAACATCAAGATTTGAGACGCGGCTTAAGCCCTTTAATGTCCCCAGCGGAGTCGCCATCTGTCGACGCCGGGATTTTCGTCGTCTCGTTTTTTAATATTAAAAATGTCCCTTTCCAATTTTAGCCTTTAGAATAAGATGTGATTTTTGAAAAAGGGTCGGCTTAATGTCGACGGGGTTTCGAAATGTCGATTTTCTTATGAGCCAATTGACCAGAGTTGCCAGTTGGTATATTTGAAATGGATGTACCAACTCATCCGAATTTTGTTTTCGTAATCGTAATGGCTCATATGTGACTCCGATTCAAATGGTCCGCAAACCGAGATTCATAGAATTCGGGGGCTTGCTTAAGCGAGGGGAAGGTGTTAGGCACCCCCCGACTTCCGTGAAATACGGTTACCGCAATCTCGATGTTTTCCTATCATTTTAAATCTTGAAATGTGTGTGTGCGCGTGCGTGTGTGTGTGTGTGTGCCTAAATGAATGTTTGTGGTGTCCTTTTGCATAGAGTTGCTTGGATTTTATATGTCAAAATGTGTTTTGTCGGGAAAGCGTTTTAGACGTCTTTTGACCCAAATGACGAGGCTTCGCTTGTTATAAGAAAGATTGATTTTAATTTCGAAAACGATGAAGTTTTTTATTAGATGTCATTTTAAAAAACAATAGTTTTTAAACTTTTGTCAAATAGGAATCGAGACTATACATTGCCTTCTAACAGTAAATATAAATAAAATGAAGGCAACTTCTAGAACTCTTTAACCCTATGCACAAAGTTTAATGAAAACGTTTATTTATTTATTCCGAAAACATCTTTTATGATATTTCAAAACCAAATATAGCCTTTCCGTCAAACAAGGATCAAAGTTTCGCCCAAAACTCTTTACTTTTTAAACCTCGTGTGTCTAATATCCTAATTTGATTCTTTTTAGAAGATCTTTATCGTTTGCTTTATTTTGAAAAATCGTTTTTTGTCGTAAATCAAAACGAGCATCCCAAAACGTGTCGGGGCTATCCATGGGCATGTGAGCCATCTAGACGACCCCAGACACCCGCAATCACATACTTCATTATCACGGGGCCTTAAACCCGATTTTCAATTCGACATCGCTTTAAGGCCCATAAATTACATATATACAATACAAATGCATCGCCATCGTTACATACGTAAAAATTATAAAATAAACTAAAGGGATATCATCGGGAGGTTAGGAGGAGATTCCATCCGCCATAAATCCTCTCTAACCGTCCCTAATCCATAGATCTACAATATATTGACTACATTGGATCTAACTTCAAAATACACCGAATCAAACTACTTAAATAGCAATGCACCAAATATTTTCGGATCTAATAGTAGATCCACCCAACAAATGCACAAATACACAAATATTTATCGATTACACTACTAAAGCAAGATGAAGTATTAAATCTAATAGATCTACAAAATGCACCAACACTAAGAAAGATATCGAAATTTTTGCCTTGATATTGATAGAAATCACGCACTAGCACTCAAATCCAATGTAGAATACAAGGTATAGCATGAAGATTGAACAAAAGGAGAAGAAATCTCACACTTTTTGACCAAACCTGAAGGTTTCTCTCTCTATTTCCGCCATTTTTCTCTCTCTAAAACCTTCAAAATTTCTTCTCTCCTCCTCTCGGACGCGGAAATGGCATTGTATAGCTGATCGGAGGCAGCCGCAGGTGCAACTGCGGTTGGCTGCAGATGCATCTGCGGCTGGGCCTGCTGTGGCCGTCTGAGCCGTCGCCTCGGCTGCCGTGTGCCGCCCTCGAGCCGCGAACCTGCCCCATTTGTCGGTGGCCGCGGTTGCATCCGCGGCTGTCCGGCTTACTTTTCTCGATTTCCGTGCCACGCGGTCTTAATTCGCCAATTTCTGCGGTATTATTTTGGAAGACTGTATTTTTGCAATCCAGAAATCTCTGGGAAATGTGCCATATTGTTCTGGGAGGCTAGTTCGGAGGGCTACGACTTGACCCCCGAACATCGTAAGCGTAGTGGCCATTAGTCGCCTTTTGTGATCAACTCAAGTTTTCTGGATCAACTGTTTGCCTTGTCTCAAGTGACCGAATGCTCGTTGTCCGTTGTGGCGGCTCTGACCGTAAATCGTTGGGGTGGCTTCGTGTTGGGGTCCACCTTCCTTTTCGCATGTCGGGTCAAATGACGATTTTGCCCTCCTGTCAGGGTTAGTACAAAAGTGCAAAATTTGGGTGTCTACAGTTGCCCCTCTTTATCATGTTTATGGAATGGTAAGTGAAATGAACATGATAAAGAAATAGGCACCCAATGCATGATGATGACAGTACACATTTAATGATGCAACATATATATCATTGATGCAACATTTACATATTAATGATGCAACACTAATATTACCGGTTACTGCCTCAAATGGACTTGCATAGCATATTCATCAAGGAGACTGTTTTTCTCTTGATTATCGCATATCGCCTATCAAGTCGCATGTTAAATATCAAATCGCATATCATATTAAATCAAAATCGCATCGCATCGCATATGAAATCGCATATCGCACTGCTTCTCATATGATGTATCGCAAATCGCATATCGCATTGCACATCGCCTCGTACATCGCATCACATCGCATTGTTTTAGTCATCGTCGGATCTTTCTCCAACGGTCATCGCATCGTCATCGTCGGATCTTTTGCCAACGGGTCGTATCGTCATCGTCGGATCTTTTGCCAACGGGTCGTATCGTCATCGTCGGATCTTTTGCCAACGTGTCACATCGTCATCGTCGGATCTTTTACCAACGGGTCGTATCGTCATCGTCGGATCTTTTGCCAACGGGTCGTATCGTCATCGTCGGATCCTTTGCCAACGGGTCGTATCGTCATCGTCGGATCTTTTGCCAACGGGTCGTATCGTCATCGTCGGATCTTTTGCCAACGGGTCGTACCGTCATCGTCGGATCTTTTGCCAACGGGTCGTCTCATCCTTGTTGGGTTTAGTCTCTAACAAGTTATCTTGTAATTGTCGGGTCTCGTCTCCGACGTTTCATTTTTGTGATGGTCAGGCATCGTTTTTTGACGGGTCATTTTTGGAACGGTCAGGTATCGTCTCTGACTGTCGTTTTTGTTAGGGTCAGGTATCGTCTCTGACGGGTTGGTTTTGAGTTGGTCAGGTATCGTCTCTCACGGGTCATTTTTGGGTTGGTCAGGTATCGTCTCTGACAGGTCATTTTTTGGGTTGGTCAGGTATCGTCTCTGACGGGTTGGTTTTGAGTTGGTCAGGTATCGTCTCTGACGAGTTGGTTTTGAGTTGGTCAGGTATCGTCTCTGACAGGTTGGTTTTGAGTTGGTCAGGTATCGTCTCTGACGGGTCATTTTTAGGTCGTTCAGGTATCGTATCTAACGGTTGGTTTGTGAATATGTTACTATTCAAAATAATAAAATATTATTTATTTATTTTTTAAAAAAATTATTTATTTATTCTTCCTGTGGGTCTTACATATATAATAAAATAACGTTACAAGAATAGTTCAACAATAATGTAAGAAACATGTTACAGATCATTATTAATTTAATAATGTAAATTACTCTATATTTGCTACCGTGACAATTATTTGGTTCAATAATTTTGAACTACAGTGCACCAACAATTATTGAGTCAATGATATAAAATACAGTGTAATGACAATTATTGAATCAATAATGCAAAATACTGTGTAACAACAATTATTGATGAATACTGTGCAATGGTCACGTTATCAGATTAATAATATGAGATACTTTATAATACCGTGTGCTACTGTAGAATACTGTGTGCTACAGTAAAATACCATAAAATACCATATTCTACTATTCTTTTATAACCGGTATTTTAACAGTTAAAAGTGATAACACCGTTGACTATTTTTATTTAAAAATGTTACTTCTGTCGTTTTCTATATCCGACAAATATTTCGTTATGGAGTCCACCAATGATTAGTTATTTCGGTGCCGTCGTACGACCCGAATATTCCCCGACAAAACGAATATTATCCGACAAAATAAAATTTACACATAACATCTTTAACTTTTAACTTTATCAATTTAACCACTTACTGTTTCAGGAATAAATATATATATGAAGGAAAATTAAATTTTGTATTTCATAAAATTCGGAGTCTTACATGTTAGCCTAATATGGGAATACTTGCATGAAGGTGGGTAATTAAATAATAAGCCCAAATGTTATAGTCCAAGAGGTAATTAAGATAAGTCCAATAAAATTATGTTGGCAAGTATTATATATAGTGTGGTGGTAGTCCAATTAAATAAATTACCTAGCCCAAGTTATGGAAGATGCGTGAGTTGTGTTGGGTAGTCCAAGTAATTAAATAAGAGAGCCCAATGCAAGGTAAATTATGTAGCCCAAACATTTAAAAAGTCAATTGATGGTCAAAGTGTTGGAAAATTTGGTTGAGTGTAGAGAATTAACTAATGTAGGGTTAATTGAATAAATCTAGTCGGTAGACAAGAGAGAGCATTAACCAAACATTGGTTAATTGCTAGGTAAGTAAATATGATGATGAGAATTAACTATGGATCAGTTAATTGAGTAACCCAATGTGGTAGAATAATTTAAAGCAAGTCTAATTGAATTATATTATAAGTCCAAATGAGGTATTAAACTAAGTTAAATAAATTAACCTAGTAGTCTATGTAATTAATTAAACCTTAATCAATGTAATAATTAAACTAGCTCAATACTTGTTTTAATTAAATGTAACATAGGGTATTTAATGTTAGCCCAATATTAGTCTATATATGTTTTAATCGGTCAAAAAGTATTTTTAACCGATCAAAAGTTATTTTGATACTCTAGAAGTCTAAATCTATGATATATAGGTAGATTCATGATTTAGTATGTTTAATACAAGTATTGGTATGTGTAGTATTTAAATAAATGGAAGAAAATTTCATATTGCGATTTACCGGTATAACCCTAGATGATTTGATCTTAAATTTCTTGTCAAAATATTTTCAAAAATGTGATTGAACCATGAAATATTGTAGAACAAAAAGTTAGGAAGACAACAACACTAAGTTGGTGTCATTTGGATGTGTAAAGTTTATTTTATTGAAGTTTGAACAATTAAAACCAAGGATTTATGATTTTAGTTTTCACTTTATCCTTGTGAGCAGTTTTTTGTCTAGTTTCGTTCAGAATTTGGATTTGTGATCCAAAGAGACATTGTAGAGGGGGAAATTATGATGAGAATGGACTCAAGAAACACTTAAAAATATTTTTAAATGAAGAAGTTATGATTGTCGGAGCGTCGGAGGGTCGAGTAATCAAAAAGTTGACTTTCAGACAGATTAGCCGGGCGCACCGGCGCCCGATGTGGCGCAGCTGTGTCAGAACAATCTGCCTAGCAGATTTTGTTGGGACTGGGTCGGGACGGGTCAGTCCGGGTCAAGTTTTCTTTGATAAATTAAGTTAAAATAAGTGTAAAATGAATGTGTTTGGATATTAAACCAATACATGAAGTTTATTATTAACTAATTGGTAGTTAAATGTTTAAAATAAAGACTAAAGTTAACACAATTAAAAAGTTAACTATTGGTATTGTTTGAAGATTATTAAAATATTATTAAATGATCAATAATATTAGTATATGATTAAAAAGTTATTAAATGATTAATAATATTAGTACATGACGAAAATGTTATTAAATAATTAATGACATTAATAAGTGATTAAAATATTATAAAATGGTTAATAATATTAATGAATGATTAAAATATTATTAAATTGTTAATAATATTAAGAAGTGATTAAAATATTATTAAATAGTTAATAATATTAATAAGAGATTAAAATATTATCAAATGGTGACTAATATTTGTAAATGATTAAAATATTATCAAATTGTGAATAATATTTGTAAATGATTAAAATATTATCAAATAGTTAATAATATTAGTAAGAGATTAAAATATTATTAAATAGTTAATAATATTAATAAATGATTAAAATATTATTAAATGGTTAATAATATTAATAAGTGATTAAAATATTATTAAATGATTAATAATATTAGTAAATGATTAAAATATTATTAAATGATTAATAATATTAATAAGTAATTAAAATATTTTTAAATGGTTAATAATATTAGTATGAGATTAAAATATTATTAAATGGTTAATAATATTAATAAGTGATTAAAATATTATTAAATGGTTAATAAAATTTGAACGTAGTTGTATATTATCAAAGGTAGATAATATTTTAAAGTATTTGGTACATTATTAAATGTCTCAATCATTAAGTTATGTAAAAGAAGGAAGTTTAATTGAATTAAACCAAAGTAAATAGTCCGTTTGTGGCTATTTTAGACAACTTATTAAAAGTAAGTCGTACGAAGAACGTGTAGTGAAGACATAAGTTGGTTAAGCGTACCCAACATGTCCAACTATGTTTAGGCTAAGGTTTTTGTCCAAAACTTAAGGGTTCGTTTGTCAGACATCTTAAGAGTTAATAATTTAAAGTTAAAGTCTTAAGTTAAAATTAATTAATAGTCATTGTAACTAACGATTATGTCGATTTTATATATAAATTGTAGGTTGAACTAATGACGCAAATAACCGTAAATGGTAGAAGCGAACCAGACAAGTTTTTCAGAACTTGCTCCTATGTGCATTAATATGCTACAATTTAATATTATATTATTGATATGGAGATATATTGATGATATTTGTGTTATGTGAAAAGCATGAGGTATGGTTACATGTGAAAATATGAAGCATGAATTGCTAGATGCTAGTTGATTATTAAGAAGTATGAAGCATTCATAAAATGAAAAGCATGAAATGCATGATGTAAGAATAAAATGCAGAGCATGTATAATATGTGAAGCATGTAATATGTTATGTGTAACTGTTAAACTTGCTGAGCCATCGTGCTCACTCTTGCTTAAAACCAACATTTTCAGATAGGCAAGTTATTCAAAGTTTTTGATAAAGTTCAAGAAACATGAATGCATTCTACTTTCACTGAAGGTCTAAATGTCTTTTGTAGATATCAGTTCGAATTGGACAGGTAAAATGACTGTGTAGTATAAGACTTAGTTGGTATGTAATATGAGTGTTAAATACTCAAAATGATTGTAATAAAATGTCGTATCATGTATGATATTGAGACATACTACGTTTGTTTAAAGATTGCAATTCTGGAATAGAAAGAGATGTTATAGAATTATAAATAAATGATTATTTAGCAATTATAATATTGTTGTAATTCATGAACAATAAGAAAAATGTAGTACTAGTGTTGAACCGGATTCGGGGTCGTCACATATATAGTGATGAACCTTGTGGCAATGAATGCAACCATCGTTTTGCTTATCACAAAGCGTGAAAGGAAAAAGTTTGAGTCTTATGGCATCTTCGAAAACTCCGTTGTATTTAAATGTATTACAGATCCTTAGAAAATTGACTAGATGATCGTTTGGATCGTCGTTCGGCAGACCCCCAAACTGAATTGATTTTTGTATCATCTGTATTATACCCGACTTAATTTCAAATGTTGTAGCTGCAATGATGGACCTTTGAATACTAGACTGGATTTCTATTACTAATGGCGTGGCATAGTCCTTTAATGATTTTTGCTCTTCTTCAGCCATTGTTTCTTGCTATTGTACTTCTTCTTGAATAAACGTACACAACCTTCAGAACCTTCTCTCAATCTCGTCATTGTACGGTGGTGGTTCCTAATGCTTAAACCGTGTGTGCATGCAAAAATTAAGAGGCACCAAACTTTAAGTTTCTGGGAATACGTATTCGCTAGTAGAATCTTATAAGTATTGTGAGGACCCGAATTTTTGGGATTACTTTAATAATATTAAATAAGAAATTAATTAACACAAAATTATCAAGGTTGTTTGAATTAATTATGATTGATATATTTTATGTGATTTAAAGTGTGTGACGATATTTAATTGGTAAATTAAATCTGTATAGAGATGGTAATAAATTGTGTTGAATTAACATAATTGAAAAGTAAATAAATTGTTTAAAAATAATTTATGAAGAATAAGAGAAATTTCGTGTAATTGTACAATTAAATTGTTAATATTTAAAATAGTTACGGAGGTGCATAAATTGTTATTTAAATGGTGTTACGTGGTAATGTGAGGTATATAAATTAGTTATGTGTGTGTGTGTGTGTGTGTGTGTGTGTGTGTGTGTGTGTGTGTGTGTGTGTATGTGTGTGTGTGTGTGTGTGTGTGTGTGTGTGTGTGTGTGTGTATATGTGTGTGTGTGTGTGTGTGTGTGTGTGTGTGTGTGTGTATATATATATATGTGTGTGTGTGTGTGTGTGTGTGTGTGTGTGTGTGTGTGTGTGTGTGTGTGTGTGCATGTTCAATTGTTATATTAATTAATTTTTATTGATTATGGAGATAAATGGATTAATAATTAAATTGGTTCAAATTTTAATGAAAAGCTAAAGAGGGAATTAGTAAAATTGAAATTATTGATTTTATAATTAATCAATAATTATGACGAAAGTTTAGAAATTTTAAGAGAAGAAAGTAATTATATAAATTATATAATAATAAATTGTGTAATTTATATAAGAAAATTTAAGGTAAATAGTAAGGAAATAATAATTATATAAATTATATAAAAATGATTATATAATTTATATAAGAAGAATACATTAATTAAGAAAGGAAACATAATTGCACAAATGGTGCAATATTTTATTATATGGTTTATATATAAAATGTGTCAAATAGTAAAGAAATAAAAAATAAATGAGGAGAATGAATGTTTTAATTTATTAAATTATGTTTATTGTATGATGGAATTATTATAATTTTTATGGAAAATAATATTTGAGAAACGTAAACATGTTAATTAAACATGTTGTCCATGTAACGAAATGAAAAAGTATGAAAATTAATTTTTATAAGCTGTATGTGTTATTTTATTAATTTTGGATGTATAAAATACCTCATATAATTACATGCATGTCATTATGCATGTACAAAAATTGTCAAGTAAAGTACCTGAAAAAGGTATAAATATTATTTATAAATCATTTTATGAATTTTAGTGAATTAAAATAAATATTTTAAGGACTTTACGTAAATTATTTATTACACGAAATAACTATGTAATGTATTAAAATAATTATTCAAGCTTATTTTTTTAAACTTGGTGGACATGTGGGAGTGTTCAATTTGGTTATGTATTACCTTAAAAAAAAAAAAAAAAAAAAAGCAACAAAAAGCACAAAGCAAAAATAAAACAAAATACACACTCTCTCTCCATTTTCATCTCCACCAAAGCCATCACCGCCACCGAGCACCACCACCACCAAGGGAGGAAATTATGGTTCCATCAAAGTGTAGAAAAAGTTTCAAAGAAAAGTTTGCAAGCTTAAGGAAGGTATAAAAACTATTTTAATTGCATTATTTTAGTATTTTTGGTGATAAACTAATTTTGTGAAAAATTAGTTAATAATTAGAATAATCAATGTTAATGATTCTTAGTGGTATATATGTGGATTATATAATGTTTAGAGTAATTATTGTGGGAAAAGTTGGATCAAAAACATGAAATTTGAAATTTAGAATAAGTAGTCCCGAACAATAGCGATTCTGTACATTTTGGTACAGAATTTGGAAAACTTTGCTTCTACAAAATTGTAGAGAATTAAATTTTTTGTGGAATGGACTTAAAATTCATAATTTTATGATAAACGAGCTAATTTCTATGTATTTCGAAAGATTTAACGCAGTGAAACGTGATCTGTCCAAATCCTGCACATTGTGGTGCAGAATTTGAAAATTTTTCCTTCTACAAAGTTGTAGAGAATTAAATTTTGTGTGTAATGAACTTAAGATTTGTGATTTTCAGATAAACGTGCTAATTACTATGAATTTCGAAAGTTTCATTGCATTAAAAAATTAAAATTTAATTATTAAAAATATTTTGTGCTGAAATCATTTCTGGACAAAAATATTGTAATATTATTTCTGATTTTTTTAAAAATTTTGGTGAATTATTGTGGAGTATGGGTATTTTTATTGTATTTTATGACTATTTAAAATTAATATAAAAATAAGTGAAAATTCATAGAAAATTCTATGAATATTAAAAAATTATGAAACTTGGTGAAATTTTTTATAATAATATAAGATAAATATTGATGGTGTTTGGGGGATACAAAAGTATGTTGAGTGATTATTTATATTTTTAAAGCTATTAAATAATAGTTTTTATATATATAAATAATTACATAAAATTATCAGATAATCCTGAAATTTTGAAAGATTGGTTGAAAAATCTAGAATAATATTCTAGAGACTTTAAAAGGTTTAGTAGACTCATGAGATGTCGAAATATTATAGATCGCATGTTGATTAACTAAAAAAATAAGTATAACAGTTTTACGCGAGAGTCGAGAATTGACCGAGAAAATTTATTTATACTTTTATAGTAAGATATTGGTAATTAATGTTTAGATATCACTAAAATGTGAATTATGGATTTTGAATTAAGGTTTTAGATCCGAACAAACTGAAGTGACTTAACTCCGTAATTACACGTTAAGTCGGGACATTGTGATACTCGAGGCAAGTTCTTCAGTACTCGATATTAATTTTTTATCTGTTACTTTATATTAACTTTTGTTCGAATGTATATAAAATTATGTGTTATGTGATTTATTGCTAATATGACCGCGATGTGCATTTGGTGCAATTAAGTGACTATATGTGAAATTGTTCAACGTCTTCTTTAGATAATTGTTAATCTGAGTTAGATATGACACACATGAAATATATTGCTTTAGTAGAAACACAATAGATGATGTATGACACACACAGAGCATGTTATGTTATGTGCTATGTGCACACTGTTGAACTTGCTGAGCCCTAGTGCTCATTCTTGCATAACATAAATTTTGCAGGTAAAAATGAAACTTCAGATGTATTAAATCATGACTAGAGATTATGTGCGACATCAAGGAAAGTTGCAAATGTAATTGCTGTATATATTTTATTTGTATATAGAATCTGGATACGGATAAATTAGTGAAATGAGTGGTTATAATTTATGAGTTATATATTATCCAAAGACACCTGAAGAGTCTTACTCTTTGGAACTTGCTTCTTCGAGCGATGTATTCCAGAACTCATCGGCATGAGCCCTTTCTTGGAATCTTTCATGCTAAACTTCTTTAACATAGAATCAATATGCGTTCCTTGGGACAAGCCAATCATCCTTTTAGATCTATCTTTATAGATCTTTATTCCCAAAATATAGGATGTTTCTCCCAAGTCCTTCACGGAGAAGTGTTTAGACAACCACATATTTTCTGATTGTAGCATCGATATGTCATTCCTTATCAGTATTATATCACCATATAATACTAGGAATGTCACAGTGCTCCCACTAACCTGTGTACACACTTGGTTCATCACCGTCTTTGATAAAATCAAAATCCTTTGATTGTCTCATCAAAATGGATGTTCCATTTTCGAGAAACTTGTTTCAATCCATAATTGGATCGTTGTAACTTACATACTGGATTTACTCCATCTATATGGAGACAAATCATCTTAGTTGTATCATACATACATCATTTTGTATAATAAGCTACAACTACAAGTAAAATTCGAATTGATATATGCATTTTCACTAGTGAAATGTTTTATTATTGTCAACTCATTGACCTTATTTGAAATCTTTTACCACTAGTCAGGTCTTTTAGGTCTCCACCTTGCCATATGCTTTAGTCTTTCTCTAAAGACTCATTCTAAATTTTATGATCATCAGTCATTTCTCTTGAGTATCTAATACTCATACCTCATCGTATATAACTGGATCATCATCCACTATGATGCGTACCTCATAATCATCATCTATGATGAATCCATACCATTCAAGTATCTTCGGTACTAAACCAGATTTACGACTTGGTTGTGGTACAATAGGTTTATTTACTTATACAGATTCACCAGTTTTATTTATAAAGAAGAAAGATGGATCGCTAAGGCTCTGTATTGACTACATAGAATTGAACAAAGTGACGATTAAGAACTAATACCCATTACCGAGAATTGATGATTTGTTTAATCAGTTACGAGGGGAAAAGTATTTTTCGAAGATTGATTTGAGAAGTGGTTATCACCAGTTGAGGGTGAGACCTGAAGATGTGCCTAAGACAACATTTAGGACTCATTATGCTCACTCCGAGTTCCTAGTAATGTCATTTGGATTAAGAAATGCACCAGCTGCATTTATGGATTTGATAAACAGAGTATTCAAGCCATATCTAGACAAGTTCGTAGTGGTTTTCATTGACGACATCTTAATTTACTCAAAGACTCAGGAAGAGCATGCAGAACATCTAAGAATTGTTTTGGAAAGGTTGAGAGAGGCAAAGTTGTATGCCAAGTTCTCAAAATGTGAATTTTGGTTGGAAATGGTGCAATTTATGGGGCACGTAATTAACCAACAAGGGATATCAGTGGATCCAGCTAAAGTTAAAACAGTAATTAATTGGGAACAGCCAAAGACACCAACAGAGGTACGAAGTTTTCTTGGATTGGCAGGATATTACCGAAGGTTCATCAAAGATTTTTTGAAGTTGTCAGGACCTTTGACTAATTTGACGAGGAAAGCTGTAAAGTTTTTATGGACAGATAAATGTGAAGAGAGTTTTCTAGAACTCAAGAAGAGGTTAGGTAAAACACTTCTGTAGTCATTACCTGATGATATAGGAGTATTTGTTTTGTAGTGTATAGTGACGCATCGCATAAAGGACTTGGTTGTGTGTTAATGCAGCACGGCAAAGTCATAGCGTATGCGTCAAGACAATTGAAAGATTATGAAAAAGGTTATCCAACCCATGACCTAGAATTAGCACCAGTAGTATTTGCTTTGAAGATGTAGAGGCATTATCTATATGGAGAAAAGTGTGAGATATACACAGACCATAAAAATCTAAAGTATATTTTCACCTAGAAGGATTTGAATATAAGGCAAATAAGATGGTTAGAATTAATCAAGGATTACGATTATGATATTCTATACCATCTAGGGAAAGCAAATGTGGTGGCCGACGCCTTGAGTAGAAAGGGTCGGGAAAGATTGGAAATAATAACGGCTCAAAAAGAACTAATTAAAGAGATGGAAAGATTGGAGTTAGAAGTGAAGTATCTGATGGAGTCAGAAGATAAGCTATATGTTATTGGAGTTCATCCAACATTATTAGACAAAGTGAAAAAAGCTCAAATGGGAGATCAAGAATGTGGTTGATAGGACTAAATTATACGATATTTTTATGCCCTAATACTTAGTTTTTATATTTATTGTGTGTTTAAATGTTTAATTATTTAGTTTATTTTGATTTTAATAGGTTTTATAGGATTTTAGTTAATTTATGTTAATTTAGGTAATTTTATAGTAATTTTATATTTCTTTTTATTTATGTGTTTTTATTTATTTTTAGCATTTTAGGTGTTTTATTTATTATTATGTGTTTTTAGGATTTTTAGTATTTTTATATTATTTTTATTTATTTTTATATTTTATTTTGTAGGAAAAAAAAAGCTTGGGGGCAAATCTGTAAATCTGGTAAAAGTCTGATGGAAAAACTGTAATTAACCAGCACTGGTGGCATTTTAGTAAATTCGAAAATTCGACCGCGTAATGCGCGCGTAGGCGGCCTCAGCACACGGAACGAAACGACGTCGTTTCACCAAAACAGAAAACTTCCGCGCATTACGCGCGAGGAAACGGGCGAACACAGAAACGACGTCGTTTGGAGAAGCGGCAGTTGAAAAAAAATAAAACCGCGCAATGCGCGGAATGTGGCTGACGTCAGCGGACGCGCTTCCGCGTTGACCGGTCAACGGCTGAGTGTTAGGGGCTGTTTGGCTACGCGATTTTGCAGATTTTCGGGATTATTTTGGATTTTTGCTACTTTTTGATTCCAAATTGGATTTTAATTCCAACTAGGGTTAGGTTAATAATTATTTTTTTTTATTTTATTTTTAATTGTAAATCCTATTAGGGTTTGGACAAGTTAGAGGCCTATAAATAGAGGGTCAACCTCTCATTATTCATTGTAAGTTTTTGGGAGATCTTTCTCCTAATTTCTTGGAGAGAGTTTTTCAACTAGTAGATATTATTTTTATTATGTTTGATTAATTTTATTTTTCAGTTCCAAAGGGATGTTGAACCTTATTTTTAATTAATGTTTTAATTGAGTTTTATTATATATTCCTTCATGCATGAGATTTATTTTTGATGATCTGTTTTAATTGATTAGATGATATTTATTTGATTAATTTGATTTGGCCAGTTGAATTAATTAAGTTTTTGTCATATGCTAGATTAAGATTTGATATTAAGCAAACGATATTTTATCTGATCATAAGTAGCAATTAATAATATTTGATTGTGGACAAACTTTTGAATATTATTATGATTATCAAAATGGCAAGTTAAATGGTCCGCGATGTTGAGATTGTTGCTTGGAATAATCTAATTCTCTAATTTTTAATGCAACTGTTATATTAAATCTAGACTGATAGTTCTAGGTTGTATGATAGTTAGGGTCTTTTGTGAGCGATTGCTGCATTAGATTTATAATTTAAGGAGGATTTCGGGTAGCTTGGCGATTGTCGGTTATCTAGGATTATTAATTTCAATTGAAGGAAAAGATAATAATAACTTGATTAATTTGTTGATTAAAAGAAGGGGATACTGAACTAAGGAACTGAAGTTTGTTTTAATTAATTTTTCTCATATTTATTTAGTTTTATTTGCTTAAATTTTAATTAGTTAATTAATAATTCCAAACCCCCCACTTAATTAGATATTTTTGAAAATATTAGATTTATTAAAACAATTCATTCTCTGTGGGTTCGACTCTTACTTTCACTACTACATTAATATTTTTCAAAGTAAGATTTTAGTTTTGGTTGCTTGCGACAGCTTCCAAAATTTTGGCGCCGTTGCCGGGGAGTGTTTTGCTTTAATTTATTCTTTGTTTTCTTTGTAGTTTATTTTTCTAGTTTATTTATTTATTTTATTTTTGTTTTTCATAGTTTAGTTGAGAGTGCAGGTGAAGAAGAAAATCATGGCTTGGAACCAAAACGATGATTATTTTAATGCGGTAAAAATTTCTACTCTTCAACAACAAGTTGATGAACTAACTTATGTTATCTATGCCTGGGCTGCAGGTAAAGGACAACCAATGAAGTCTTGTAGGATTTGTTCCATAGTAGGACATCCAATGGAGTTGTGTCCAATGTTTCGCGAGGAGTCCTATGGACAAGTAAATGATGCAGATGGTTTCCTTGGACCGCAAGGGAACTATGATCCCTATTCAAATACGTACTACTCAGAATGGTGGGATCGTCCAAATTTCAGCTATGAGAATCCACAAGTGCACCAACCTGCAAGTCAACATATGCTAGATTACCAACAGTTCAATCAAACATATCCCAACGATCAAGAACAGGACCAATTTTTTAACTCTAATTTATCTTTAGAAAATATGTCTAAACATTTTATGACTAATGGTTTGCAATTTCAACAGGAAACAAATGAGAATATTCAGCGTATAAGTATTCAAGTGGAACAACTGAAAGTTGCGGTTAGTCAATTGGAGGTGTAAAGTGTTGAAGAATTACCATCTCACACAATGGTGGATTACGAGGAGAATGACAATGAAATTGTGTTGAGCAGTGGTAAAGATGAGGGAACTCCAGAAACGACAGACAATGAAAAGAAAAATCTGGAAGAAGCCATTACGCATAGCTTGGGATTGACGAAAGAAAAAGAAGAAATTTAGCAGAAACAAGATTTGAAGAGGGCTATAGATTTCTTAAATTCTTTGCCATTGATTTTAAATAAATTTGCAGAACTTTTCATTCCATTACCTGTTACTCAAAATAAATTTTTACCTTTTATTTTGCAGGATTTCATTCCGGAACAATTATATCATGTAAAGACGAGATGTAATCTACCTATGAGGAATGTTGTGATGGATGATTTGCAGGATTTCATTCCGGAACAATCATATCATGTAAAGACGAGATGTAATCTACCTATGAGGAATGTTGTGATGGATGAAGTCCGCAACATACATGAAATTGGAGTGACGTGGTGGTTTGGCCTGTTGTCGAGCCAATGACAATAAACAAAGGCGCTGCTTGGGAAGCAACCCAATAAATCAGATTTGCATTTCTTTTCCCTTTTTCTTTTTATAGTTATTTGTGCCTTTATCTTTGCATTATAGTTTACATTGGGGGCAATGTAAAATTTAAGTGTGGGGGAAGGGATTTAGGATATTTGTTTTATTTTTAGGAAATTTTAAAAATTTTGTTTTATTTATTTTTTTTTTTTTAAAAAAAATATTTGTTTTATTTTTAGGGAATTTTAAAAAAAAAAATTAAATTTTTGACTTTTGTGGGTAAATTCACTGCAAACCCTCACGAGACAAAACTCGTCCACTTGGGGTAACCTTGGGGTTTAAAGGCTTATTGCACGTGCTAAGTGTAACCGTGTTTCCTACGAAAATGGGGTAGATTTTTATTTTATTTTTAGGATGTGTCACTTGAACAATGAGTTAATTGGATTTTAATTTTTTTTAGCCAATGATAAAAATTTTGATTTTTATTTAATAGCTTTTGGAAAAGGGATAAATTTTTGTTAGTCTGAATTTTGACTTTTTATTGATTATTACTCTATTTGAGATCTTTAAAATTTTTGTGCACTTATATCCAATTGTTTAAGCTAGTTTTAATTAAGAGAAAGTTTAAATGGTTAAATGCTTATGAAAGATATTTTTGAACTCTATATCTTATTTGATCATTATTTGAAGTGAAATATACGACAAAATATAATTTGGAGGAGATGATTTAGGTAATTTTTCTAGGATTATTATTGAAAAAAATCTTGTGGTGGGTTGAGATGGAACGTAAAACGCACTCACTCATAAACACATGAAAAAACGAGATGGAGCGTAAAACGCACTCGCTGGTGAGATAGAGCATAAAATGCACTCACCGTGAAAAAAAAATGAAGAAAGAAAGAAAATGGGATGGAGCATAAAATGTACCCATTAAAAGGAAAAAATTAAAAAAATATTTGAAAGAAAAAATAGATAATCCTAGTATGTTTCATTGATTAAAAACCTTTTGATCTTCGGTTTTATATTTTTTTGTATTAACTCTAAGTGATGTGAAAAATAAGTATTTTGAGTTTTGTTGTATGTCTTTTATAAGGTAATTAATAACCTAGACTTATCTGAGTTTTAATTAGTTTGATACATTTGGATTCACACACACACACACAAAAGATCTTGAATAAAGTAGAATTGGTAAATATGTTAAAGTTCTAGATTTTGCATAATTTTGGAATTTTCTTTGAGTGATCATTTAAAAAAAAAAATCTTTGAGGCTACACAACTGTTGAAAATTCTGGAATAGAAGTGGGAGCACGTCACAATGAATTTTGTCATGGGACTCCCAACTACACAGAAAGGTTATAACGCGATATGGGTGATAGTGGATCAACTAACGAAGTCTACACACTTTTTTCCAAATTAAAGTCAAGTTCAATTTGGAGCAGTTGGCAAAGCTTTATGTAAAAGAGATAGTGTTAAGGCATGGAGTTCTGGTATCGATTATTTCAGATCGAGATCCGAGATTCACGTCCAATTTTTGGAAGAGTTTTCAAGAGCATATGGGTACGCAGTTGAGGTTGAGCACATCATATCATCCTCAAACATATGGGCAAAGTGAAAGAACGATTCAAACGTTAGAAGATATGTTAAGATCATGTGTAATGGACTTCAAGGGCAATTGGGATGACCATTTGCCGCTAGTTGAGTTCGCATATAACAACAGTTATCATGCGAGTATCGATATGCCACTGTATGAAGCGTTGTATGGAAGGAAATACAAAACACCTCTCTGTTGGGACGAGGTAGGAGAACGTAAGTTATTAGGACCAGAAATTGTACAGCAGATTGCAGAAATTGTTAAAGTTATAAGATCAAGGCTCATAGCAGCACAAGATAGACAGAAGAAATATGCTGACCAACGTCGACAAAAAAGAGAATTTGAAGTAGGATCCCATGTATTTTTGAATGTATCTCCCTGTAAAGGGAAGATAAGATTTGGAAAGAAGGGAAAGCTGAGTCCAAGATTTATTGGACCTTTTGAAGTATTGAGAAGAATAGGTGAGGTAGCATATGCAGTGGCATTACCTCCGGAATTAGAACACATCCATAATGTGTTCCACGTACCACGTACCGGTACTGAGGCCGTATAAGCCGGATTACAAGCATGTTATTGAGTATGAGCCGATTCATATTGAGAAAGACTTGACGTATCAAGAAAATGTTGTTCAAATTATAGACAGAAAGGTGCAAGTTTTGAGGAACAAAGTAATACATTCTGTAAAGGTAGTGTGGAGGAACCACAATGCTAAAGAAGCAACGTGGGAGCTAAAGGAGAGAATGGAGAAAGAATATCCGAATTTATTCACGTAATCTTGTAATAGTGATTCCGGGGATGAAATCCTTGTAAGGATGGAAGAATGTAATAATATGAAAATTTGGGCATCGTTGAAAATATTATTATTAATTAATGGAATTTAAATTTTTAAAGTGTGACAAGTGTTTTAGTACAAGCAAGTCATAGACTATTTAATGATAGAATTAAATTCAAGCCTAATGAAACAAATTTGGATCGAAAAGGATTTGAATTAGGTTGAAAGCAAGCAATTTATCAATTAAAGAGAATTAAATTATCTAGGTTTTTAGGGAAAGGACCATGCTACCCTAGACAATGAAAATAATTGCCATGATATCCTTTTTATATGAATTGTCCAAAGTGCCATTAAAGGATGTTGGGAATTGACTTGTTTAGCCCTAACCATGCATGAGTTTACTTAACGCATGTATGGTTAGTTGTTGGAGAATTTAACCAACTTATATATGTGTATTAAGTGTGTTAAGCTAAGTTATATCATTTTCATCATCCAAGTTGCAAGAGAGAGAGAGCATGTAGAGAAGAAGAGAAGGAAGAACTAGGGTTTGAGGAAAACCTTGAAGAATTTCAAGAAAAAGTTATAAGTGAAGCATATCTAGCCATCCACAGTGGAGAATCAAACCTTGAGAAGGTTTCTTGCAAGAAGGAAGAAGGCTACGAGAAGGTATATTCATGTTTAAAGAATGAAACTTGTCATTTTTGTGCATAAATGCTAGAATATGTGAAGCCTTGCATATAGATATGATCAAAGGTGTGATTCATGCAAGTTATGTGCTATATGTTTGATATTGGATGAAACCCTAAGCTCACAGTTGGTTAGAACAAAGGTGGTGCGTTATTCATGCCTATGTTCAAAGTTAGAAAGCTTTATTCATGGATGATCATGTGTTATGTGATGCTATAAATGATGAAGACATAGTTCAAAGTGTTGATCATGTTGGATACATGTGAAAATTCATGTTAGATAGCATTATAAGATCATTAATGGTTCAAGGGCATGTTTTGTTTAAGGAAAATTGCTATAGTAGCCTATGATTTGTATGTAAACCAATTCATAATCTGTAAAGTATTTTGAAAGGTGCATGTAGGAGTTACACAAGTATACAAAGTTGCTAAATGTGTTTATGGTAGTCTATGTGATGCATAAGGTTCAAGATGTCAAGTGAGTTCAAGTTTGAAATTTGCTAAAGATGATAAAATGCAACTAATGTGTGATTTTTGGTCAATTGGTGTAATTGAAGGTCAAACGAGGCTAAGCATCTAAGTTTCATGTAAATACACGTGTTAGAATCGAATTGGAAGCCATTTGGTTTGTATGGCGACAATTGTCCATTTTAAACGTTTTAAAATGATCGTCGTCGTCCAAAATGAAATCTTTGGAAAAATAAGACCAATTTATTATTTTAAAATGTTTTGAAGGCCCATACAAGTCAAATACATGTTATATGTGCTATGTGAAGTGTTGGAAGTAAGAAATTAAATTTAGGGCCAAAGATAACTTGGATTCTTGGAAAGAAATTTTTTTTCAAAAAAACCAGTACTGCGTCGGGGCGCAGTTATTTGAACTAGAAACTGCATCGGGGCACAGTGCTCTGTGAGGAAGCTCACCGGGGCAAAATTAGGGGGCACCGGGGGCGAAGTCTGGCAGAGAAGATCTCGTGGGCAGCAAGATCTTCCAAGCAAAACATCTCGCCAGGGCAAGATTTACTGTTCACAGAGAATAAATTTTTATTTTAAGTCCAAAATGAAATGTTTTGTTATTAAATGATGGAAACATGTATGTAAACCATAATTTGATAAAAATAATTAATGTGGTAGATATTAAAGCTTAAGTGAACAATGTGTTATATGTTAAGGGTTATGTAATGCTAAATGGTAGCTTGTATAGCAGGTTATGGCATACATATATATATAATTAATGCATGAACCCATGTTATAGTTATGCAGGACTCAATCGGGATAAGATTTGTCCAATTGAGATAAACAATGACAAAGGCAAGTCTTCTCATTTATAGTTCATTAAACAATCATTCATGTTATACACTCATATGATCATGTAAAGTTCATTCACTATTGAACTACTTGAAAAAGGTCGATGCCAATCTTGATTCTAGCTAGACACGTATGATGATACATATTGAAATCAGATGTTTATTGTTATGTAATCTAATCCACATTGTTGTGGTACAGATTCTATGATATGCTGTAACAGAACAACCCTGATAAAGGGGGGCAAAGTATAAAGTAATATAATTTTATGGCGTGGTTGCGTCGCTAGATGTTTATGTTGTGCACAATATAAAAGTACGATGGGTTGATCACCCAGAGTACACATCTAATTGAATAGCAACCTTACGACTAACTTGGGTTGTATTAGTTTTGATGATTGATATTGTTCTTAACGAGTTCTTAGTCTTGTGACCATAAAGCAAGTAAACTCCATGCTTTCAGTCCCTCATGTAAAGTTCACGTATAATTCTCATGTTCATATATTGAACCAATATTGATATTAATAAGCCTATTGATGTTAATCCAGTTTATTAAACATGATTCAGTCTATTAATATTAACCCAGCTTATTGAAAATATTTTAGTTAATTGATATTGATGCAGTTATCATGCATGATTCAGTTAAATCATGTATGATTTTCATTCATCCTTTTGAAATATCATGTCATCATTTGTTTATATATTTACTGAGCTATTTTACGCTCATTCTTGCTTTTAAACATGATATTTTAGTTAAACCTGAACAGGCAGATGGATCAGGAGTAGACAAAGGGAAAGGAAAGGCTAGTCAACAATGAAGGCCTAGTTAGAGAATTTTCGAAAGTTAATATTATTATCTTTTTGTTGTATGTCAGGTACAGATGTGTGTATGTATAAAGGTATGTAGAACAGGGGATTAGATATGTATAAATGTAAATTAAGTTTTATTACTTTATTCTTAATAGATGAATGTGATAATAGGGTAGAATAGTAACGTGAGCACTGAACCCGTGGTTCAAAGGACCCTGATTTGGGGGCGTCACAAAAGTAATATCCTAAACTTTCTTTAGGATATCCCATAAATTGTCACGTGTTAGGATATCCCATAAATTGTCACTTGTTAGATCTTGTCTTAAGCTTATCCTTTTCAAACCATTTGACATAAGTTGAATAATCCAAATCTTAACATACTTAAGACTTGGTTCCTCCCTATCCATAACACATATGGAGTCTTAAGGACATAATTTGATAGTACCTTGCTAAGTAGATATGAAACTGTTTCTAAGGTATTACCCTAGAAGGAAACTGGAAGATTGGTAAAACTAATCATGGATCATCAACATGTCCATTGTGAGAGAATACCAGTCTCTTTTAAATGATCTAGAAACTCACTGCTTAAGTATTCGCTTCTTGATCTAATCAAAGAACTTTAATTCCTTTGCCAATTTGTTTCCTTACTTTATTTGTGAATTCTTTGAATCTTTCAAACGATTTGGATTTGTACTTCTCACATACATATATCGAAATCTAGAATCATCAGTGAAAGTAATAAATGAATACCCTCATGTTACATTTGTTGTCATAGATCACACACATAACTATGTGTACCCACTCTAACAACTCTACAACTCTCTCTTCATGTCTTCTAAATGAAGATTTAGTCATATTATTCATGATAAAAGATTCACAAGTTATATTTGATTCATAATCAAAAAGCTCTAAAAGTCTATCTTTATACAACTTGTTTAGTCTCGTTTCATTAACATGCCCGAATTAACAGTGTTGCATAAAGGTATAATCCATATCATCTCTTTATCTTTCATTTGTTTAATTTAAAATATTTTTCATGTAAGTCAACTATACAATGTCCATCAATTAATCAACATAGTAACAACTTACTAACTTAATAGACTTTCCTATAGGCAAAGCTAAACAATAAGTTTTTATGGTTAATGCAACAATATTTTGCTCCATTCCCCATGCACAGCATTACTTACTTTAATTCAACCTTCTGCTTCTACCTAGTCTCTGCAACGGCTTGCATATGTAAGACCACACGCCAATATCTAATACATAAGTAGAACTTGACTTATAAAAAGTTCTATTTCATTATGAACAGATCTATATCTACAATAGAAACTTGTCCAAGCTTCTTTTGCTTAGGTACTACAACTTTCTTGTAGTTGTTCTTCTAGTGTCCCAACTTATCGCAATGAAAGCAAACTCCTTTGCCCTTGGGATCACTTTTATTTATATCCTTTAATTAGTGTCTTTCATTTGCCTTCTATCCTTTCTGACTCCTCAGAAACACCTTTGACCATCTTCTTCCGCTTAAAAGATTCATCTATGAGTAAAGACTAGTTTTTCTTAGAAGGAAAGTGACTCTTAACAGTCTTCAACATATTAAACAAGTCAGTTAAAATGACGTCAAACATTAATGGCCAAAGATTGAAGCATTATTGGGATGGTGACGTCGATCGTCATCATACCTCGCTCAACCTGGCAGATCCATAATTCTATAAGGGGTAGTCGGGCTGACGACTATAAACCAAGCGCTATTAAGAGGCAACCTAATTTTTTAGTCATTTTCGTTCATTTCAATTTGGTTAAATTCCTAGGATATTTTAATTTGTAGTTCTTGATTTAGCTATTAATAATCTTCATTAGTTTGTTAATCCTTATTCAATTGGCATTTCAAGGCTAACATGCAAAGTGAAAGGAGGAAAAAGAGAAAAAATCAAGTTGGGTACAGTGTAAGGTCAGCGCCTCGGCACTTCCTTGTAGTGATCAATACGAATGGACAGCGCCCCGGTGCTGTGTCCAGATTTTTTTTTTAAAGCAATTAATCTAGGTTAATCGTAAACTCTCCAAAACCTTTCCTTCTCCGATTCAAACTCTCACTCTCCATACCCAAACCCTAGCCCCCTCTTCCAATCTTTTAATCCTTCCACAAATCAAAACTCTTAAGGATTTCTAAGTATAATAGATTGAACAAGGATCTTACAACATCAATTTGCATCTCAATTTCTCTCTCCATCCAAGGTAAGGCTATATTTAATTGATTTTACGTATAAGGTAAATTGGTGTTAAATTTTTTATGCAAAATTATTTGTTCCACATCTGTAAATTGTTTAGTACATGATGTGAAACATCTTAGGCGGGTTCTCTTGAATTATTATCATAGCATTATTGTGTTTTAACTATTTCCCACCATGTGTTCGATAAAAGTCCTGTGAGAAAGATTGTATCATATTTGGTTCAAAGTGGTACTAATTTTGTATTGGGACATTATATACTCGTATTTGGGCTATAATTGTTAAGGTTTCGACACAGTGAAAGCAGCGGAATTTAAAATTTTTTATGAAACCCTAAAACAGGATCCATGCGAATACAGATTAATCAGAGGTTCAGAATTTATTTTACCGATAATGTAAGCTTGAATGGAGACACTGTTGAATTCTAAAGGAGCCTTGAATCCTCAACGCAATCCAACGACTGCGTCTCTACGGTATCCACACGAACGCTCCGCGAATTGTCCCATGATCTGCAGCAAAAGGAACCGCGGTACTAGCCACCAAGATCAGAATTTTTGAATTATTTTTCTCTCTAGCCTCTTTCTGAAAGCGGCTAGGGTTTTTGGTTTTTGTTCCTTACGTGATTAAGACTACTGATATATCATATATATAGTAGTTAATAAGAATTAACCAAAACCTAATTTAATTAGAAAAATAAAATCCAAATTTATATATATTATATCTTAATTAAGTCTAACTTAATTAATATACATATATATAAATTATCCTATTAATTTAAATTCGTAATTTTAAATACTATCAATCATATTGACATATTTAAATACTTACAATTTAAATTAATTTCTTTTTAAATACGTTCTAAGTGTGTGACTCTATAGGTTATTATTATGTTGGCAATAATTTTAAAATCATATTATAAAATTATAAACAGTGAGCAGCATCTAGTAATGCATCACTATTACCCAAATAATAATAAGATCGGTGATTCGATGCAACCTTTTCGTGACCAATGTTTCAATGCAATTTAATCCTTTTAACCTTAACATCCTAGATTAAACTCGAGGCATGGAAAGTGTCACACTCTTCATAATTTAATCTGAGTTTTCTTGATCAATGAGTAGACTATATGAAACAAATCATTATTTGAGCATGGTCATGCATTTCATAGTCCTACTCAATCAAGAGGCCTATGGATATCACCCTTAATATATAGGAGGGTTAAATTCTATCTAGATCACTCATATTCCTCACACGATTCATGATGTACCCAATAATCACCTTTATTGTCCACCCTATTAAAGGTGACATTTGATGATATCAAAGCACATAAATTCTCATGTAATAATATAGTGATCTCAAGTCGGAGGATCATTACATCATTGTCACTATGAGAATTTCTTATGACACTTTGCATAATGCTCCACGTAGAATACTCATGGTAGGTCAATCTAGTACATTGTTCTCTAACATGTACCTATGCATTGACTCAAATATCTC
This sequence comes from Hedera helix, assembly GCA_947179155.2. Lineage (NCBI taxonomy): Eukaryota > Viridiplantae > Streptophyta > Magnoliopsida > Apiales > Araliaceae > Hedera > Hedera helix. The sequence continues at coordinate 27,629,953 of OX359272.1, read as the reverse complement.
ATATATTTATGACCAATGAGATTTGGCCATCAGTCAATCCACATACTAGTCTTAATGCATCATTGTTATCCCATTAACAATGATACTCGACTAGGGACATTTAAGAGCAATGATACTAATTGTAATTATATAATCTCATGTTCAAGTCACATACTTGAAGCTATATAATTCGTATCACTATTTTAAGGACTTTTATTATGCTAACATTTATATAACGCAGTAAATGAAATCATAATAAAATAATTTATTTATTCAATCAAATATAATATCAAAAATGTTAAGCAATTACATCAAATAATTAGCCTCTAGGGCATCAACTCTAACAATAATCTGATTCCAGCATAGTTTAATTGATATAGTTTGAGGTTGTGAATCAAGTTTGGGGGAGTTAATTATTGTGTTGATTTTCATTATTGTTCAAGCTAATTAACTTCAATTGTGCAGCATATTTTGAGATTGACTTGAATTGGGATGGCATGTTTTGATTTTTTATTGTTTACAGGTTACATTGTAAGGTTTAGGATTCACATTGAAACAAAAATATCGGCTAAGCGTCAACGGGGTGAGGGATCATTTTCTACACTGTCAAAGCCTTATGACAAGAAGAAATTTATCAACGAGGAAGCTTTTGATAGATACACTAGTTTGGTCAATAAGACGGTCATCCCAGAACAAGGAATCTGACCAGATGAAACTCAAGAAAGAGAGATTGTTGTGATGATTACTGAGCGAGAATGGTTTGGTTTCACTAATTAACCGGATCTCGCTGTGATTCTTGTGCTCAAGGATTTTATGCTAACGCTAATGACCACTATTTATATGATGTGCAAGTGCGAGGCAAGACGGTGCCCTTTGCTAGCAAAGCCATTAACAAATATTATTCTCTGCCAAAAGTGAAAAAGGATGAGTATGCTGAGTATGTGCAAGCGGGTCCGAATTATGATCTGATTGTTCAAGAGTAAGTTAATAAATATTATTAAATGAGTAATAATATTAATAAAGGATTGAAATATTATTAAATGGTTAATAATATTAGTAAGTTAATAAATATTATTAAATGATTAATAATATTAATAAAGGATTGAAATATTATTAAATGGTTAATAATATTAGTAAGTTAATAAATATTATTAAATGATTAATAATATTAATAAAAGATTAAAATATTATTAAATGGTTAATAATATTAATAAGTTATTAAAATATTATTAAATGGTTAATAATATTAATGATTGAGTAAAATATTATTAAATGGTTAATAATATTAGTATGAGAATAGAATATTATTAAATGGTTAATAATATTGATGAGAGAAGAAAATAGTATTAAATGATATTATTTTAAATATAAAATATTATTAAATGGATAATATATTTATAAGTTATTGAAGATATTATTTGATAAATAATATTATTTGAAGAGTAAAACATTATTAATAATGTTAACATATGATTGAAATATTATTAAATGATTAATAATATTAACTAAGGATAAGGATATTATTAAGGGATTAATAATATTATTGACAGGATAAAATATTATTAAAAGGTTAATAATATTTATAAATGATTAAGATATTATTTGATAATTAATATCATTGGGGATAGTGTAAAGCATTATTTAATTATTAATAATGTTAATAAGTGTTTAAGATAATAAAGAGATTTAAAAGGATTATTGGATGGTTAAAATATTATTATATGATTAATAATATTATATGTGGTATTTATATATTATCAAATGTGATAATATTATAAAGCAATGAAGTGATGGCTATGTTAGTTAAAATATTATCAAGGGATTGATAATATTATTAAGGGTTTTAAGGTTATGACTAAGTGATAGATGATTTAAGACATATACGTTAAGGTTATTAATGTTAAATAAACATTTATTTGTTATGCTAATTGGAGGATCAATGTTATTGAATATTAGGTCACCCAAATGAAGTATTTTTAAGTTGAATAGCAGTAGTCAGCGGAACAGGCAAGTTTCTCTAAACCTTAACTTGTATTTATTTGGCAAGTTATTTATGTAGAAATTGGAATTTATTTCTAATGCATGGTGAAATAATTATTCAGAATTATTTCATATCTATATTGTTATTGACAATCGCACTTAGGTGCATTTGCATGACTGTTCACGTTATGAACTGTTTATAAAGAAATATCTATGCTATTTGTTTCAACTAGATATTGCATGTGATATTATGACTGTTCTTGTTATGAACTGTTCTAAGTGAGGGTACTATGTCAATTGCTTCGGCTAGACCATGTACGTTTAAATTCATAAATCTGAATATTATTGAAGTTAGTCCAAACCATATTGTTGTGGTGCGGAATCTGATGGGATAAGCTGAAATGAGCAGAGCATTATAAGCGGATAAGCTTACGGTCGGATGGAACATTCCCGATCAAAACGAACTAGATGGTTATATTGTGCACTCTATAAACGTTGTAACGACCCCGAAATTCGACCAACTTTATCCCCTTAAATTTTGTATTTATGATACATTATCTTTCTTACGTCCAAATTTCGGTCCGTTAATAAATCTTTAATTACCTTAATTGATCCATTAATTGATTTTAAAATCATCAATTATCAAAATTCTCATATAAATTCTTTTTTCTCAATTCAATCATTGTAATAGAATATTTGGATATTTAAAATATTTACATCTGGATCCTAGTCCTTAGATCGCAACCTTTACTTTTTCTTTCTATCATTATCGCAAAGCTCAATAAAGCTCAATATTTACAATTTAATATTGTTCATATCCATACAATAATCTTTGTTCCATGATTCAACATCAGATATATAGTAGTCTCTATCATAATAATCACCTTAAACAATCACGGTTCATAATTTAACACTATTCATCCTATCCGGATCCAACATATATGTACATACAAAATATCAATATAAACTTAGCAAATATATTCACATTAAATTATGATATTAAAAATATAACAATTACGTCTCCAACCTTTTAGACAATTCATCTCAAACTTAATCCGATATTCTTGAAAGTTATTTCTTTCCTACAAAAATATTTATTAAGCAAGTAATGAGCACAATGGCTCAGCAAGTTCAACAGTTTATACGTCACGTAGCACATACCTTAATAAGCTCAGTGTGTGTCCTACATCATGTGCTTGTGCTTCTATTATAGTAATATATCTCACATTATTGCACAAAGTACACATAATTGTCATATTATCCACATATCACATAACACATAATTTATATGCATTTAAACAAGTATTAACATATCATAACAGACAACATTTAGCATTAAAGGACTGAAGAACTTGCCTCGGTTTGCGTTCATTCCGTAACACTTACAAGCATCCCACATATAGCCTTGTTCGTCAATTAATATTTCTGTGATCTTTATCATTCATCACATAACCTATATATCAAACTCAGGTTATATCACAATCAATAATTTCGTTCGAGAAATAACATTCTTCTAAATTATTCTACTAAACTTTAACAACGTTGCCTTTATCGTAACTTTTACTTAATCTTTTACGTTCACTAGTCAGTCAACACACGATCCATAACATCCTAACATCTCACGAGTCTAATAAACCTTTCAAAGTCTCCAAAATATTATTCTGGACTTTTCAACCCATTTTTACATTTTTCGAATTATCCGACAATTTTATGTAATTATTTCTATTTATAAAACTATTATTTAATAACTTTAAAATAGAAATAATAATACAACATACTTTTATATCCTCCAAACACCATCCATATTTATCTTATATTATTATAAGATTTTTCACCAAGTTTCATAATTTTCTAACATTCATAGAATTTTCCATGAATTTCCACTCTTTTTAAATTAACTTTAAATAGCCTTAAAAATACAATAAATACTATACTCCTCAATAAATTACCAAACTTTTTCACAAATTCTGGAATAATATAACAGTAATGTTGTCCAGAACAAATTTCAGCACAAAATATTTTTAGTAATTAAATTTTAATTTTAATACACTGAAACTTTCGAAATTCACAGTAATTAGTACGTTTATCCGAAAATTATGAATCTTAACTCCATTCGACACGAAATTTAATTCTCTACAACTTTTTAGAAGAAAATCTTTCCATATTCTGCACCGAAATGAATAGACCCGGGGCAGATTCATATTTTACTGCGCTAAATCTTCCGAAATTCATAGAAATTAGCTCGTTTATCAGACAATTACGAATTTTAAGTCTATGCCATACGAAATTTAATTCTCTACAACTTTATAGAAGAAAAGTTTTCCAAATTCTGCACCAAAATGGACAGAATTGCCCCTGTTCGGACTGCTCATTTTAAATTCCAATTTTCCTATTTTTAATCCCACTTTTCCCACAAACAATTCATTTTTATACCAAAATTTCACAATATAATTACTCTATAAATCATATAATTCATAGATATATATCTAAAAATTATATAGAATAATTATTCTAATTATTTACAATTTTTCCATAAACTTTTTTTAACACCAAAAATATACATAAAAATCATATAATTTAATATTTATACCTTTCCATAATCCAAAACTTCATCCTTGAAGCTTGTTATCACTCCTCGATTTATCTCCTTGATGGCTATGGTGGTCGGATAGTAGTGGTGCTCGGGTGGTGCGATGGTGGAGAGAAAAATGAAACATGTTTTATGTTCTTGTTGCTTTCTTTTCTTTTTCTTTTTCCACTTATTTATTCCTTTTCCTTTTATAATCAAAAGACATCAACCGCTTTGAAAAAAATTTAGAAGTCCACCGACTTACGTGGCTAAGTTCAATTTTTTTTCCAATTTCGGATTTTCCACAAAACATGCATAATTAATTATTTTAATATATTACGTAATTATTTCGTGTAATAAATATTTTATATAATGTATATAAAATATTTATTTTAATTTACCAAAAATCATAACATGATTTATCAATAATATTTAGACCCTTTTTGGGTACTTTACTTGACAAATTTTGTACACGCATAATGACATGCATGTAATTATATGAGGTAATTAATACCACCAAAATTCATAAATTAATTCATATAACTTATAAAAATTATTTTTCGTAATTTTTTACTTCATTATTTGGATAACATGTTACACTGACATGTTCCCGTTTCTGAAATATTATTCTTCATAAAAGTCATAATAATTCCATTATACATAACCATAATTTTTAATAACTTAAAACATCCATTTTTCTCATTTATTTTTATTTCTTTATAATTTAAACTAACTTTTCTTATATAAATTATATAATTTATATAATTACTTTCTCCTCTTAAATAATCTTTAAACCTTCACCATATTTATTGATTAAATATATAATTAATATTTCTAATTTTACTAACGTCTTCATTAACTTTTCATAAATTTTTGGATTAATTTAATTATTAATCCTTTAATTTTCATAATTAATGAAATTTATAATTATCAATTAAACATGCACATTTATATATATACAAATATATATATATATATATATATATATATATATATACACATCTAAATCATATATTTCACATTACCACATAACACCATTAAATATCATAATTTCTGTACTTCCACAACAATTTAATTGTACAATTTATTGTGCCTTTACCTGAAATTTCTTTTATTCCTCATAAATTGTTTTTAAACAATTTATTTACTTTTCAATTATTTTAATTCCACACAATTTATCATGGTCTCCGTACAAATTTAATTTACTAATTAAATCTCATCACATACCTTAAATCACATAAAATAATAATTAATTTAAACAACCTTGATAATTTTATCGATTAAATTCTTATTTAATTTTATTAAAGAAATCCTGGAAATTCGGATCCTCACATTAATATATAATTAATATTTCTAATTTTACTAACTTCTTCATTAACTTTTCATAAATTTTTGGATTAATTTAATTATTAATCCTTTAATTTTCATAATTAATAAAATTTATAATTATCAATTAAACATGTACATTTATATATATATATATATATATATATATATATATATATATATACACACACACACATCTAAATCATATATTTCACATTACCACATAACACCATTAAATATCATAATTTCTGTACTTCCACAACAATTTAATTGTACAATTTATTGTGCCTTTATCTAAAATTTCTTTTATTCCTCATAAATTGTTTTTAAACAATTTATTTACTTTTCAATTATTTTAATTTCACACAATTTATCATGGTCTCCGTACAAATTTAATTTACTAATTAAATCTCATCACATACCTTAAATCACATAAAATAATAATTAATTTAAACAACCTTGATAATTTTATCGATTAAATTCTTATTTAATTTTATTAAAGAAATCCTGGAAATTCGGATCCTCACATTCTTCCCCCCTTAACAGGATTCCGTCCTCGGAATCATAATTGCCGTAATAATCATACGTATTTTATTTATAGTACCTTGCAATACCTTTATCTTGGTGAATAACGATTTAAATCCATAATAATCACATTTTATCTTTCTAATATCCATAACTCACATGGATTACCTCATACTGATCATAACTGCCCAAGTATTCAACTCTTAACTCAATTCACAATTTCTTTGATTTCTCAGTCTCTAAAAATTTCCTTTCTTTAATCATATTTACCCTTACTCAATTCGCTTATTTCATATTCTCTATTTCACCTTATTGATACTTTACACATTCATCATTCTTTCCTTAATTCATATAAATTTTCGTCATATTCCATAAATCATTTCTTAATACTTCTATCATTCAACACTAGATTTTTAAACACTAACATTTACTTAATTCATCATAATCCAAAATCCTGAGTGTCACAAACGTACGATAGGCTGATCACCTAAAGTACCCATCACCGGATATTTCAATCGAAATGATTGTTAATATTCAAAACGAACTGACAGTCTTCTGTCTACAGGGTATTATAAATACTCAAAACGTGTGTTCATGTTCTTGTGACCCTTTCAGCATGATGAAGCATTATGTTATATCAATTGAATTATATTATTCAAAGTTGCATGTCTTCATAATTATTGTATATTGTTGAAGTTTTCAGAGCTAAATCTTTTTCATTCATGATATACCTTTTATTGTTTATTTAAACTTGGTGAGCAAAGTAGTTGCTCACCCTTGCTATATCATTAACTATTTTCAGTTAAGCCAAGTGATCTAAGGAGTACCACGGCAAAGGAAAGATGAACGAGTAGGCATAGTTAATTCGTACTATTTGTGTAAACCTTTTGTATTATAAGGTAATGATGATGTATTAAGGTTAGTGAAACCTGGAATTGAAGGTACGTTTTGTAATGAAATTATGTATGTTTTCCGCGAGTTATTGAAGTTTTAGTTTATGAATGTTTGTTAAGTGATGAATAGTGAGCACCGAACCCGAGGTTCAAGGGACCCGGATTTGGGGGCGTCACATGATCTTTTTCTAAACCCGTCTTTTGTTTATGATATAGGGTTATAAGATGTAAATCCCAACTTCTAAATTATCAGTGGGATAGAAAGTATTTATAACAGTATGTTATTCGATTTAAAGTGTTAGACACTAATTAGTCACATATGAATATAAATATGTTTATGTTTATATGTCTTGCAATGATTAAATTATAGCAAACAATATAAATTTTATTAAACGGAAATTGTCGCCTAGACGAAGACAACCAGCCCCGCAGACACCGGAGGAATCTGTTAATATAGGAGCAGAGCCTGTAATAATATGGATTTTGTAAATATTGTAAATATTATAAATAATTAATGAAATTAAAATTTTAAAGTGTGACAAGTGTTATTGGACAAACAAGTTATGAATTATGTGGCTATAGAATAAAATTCAAGGTTAATGAAACACATTTGAATTAAAAAGGGCTTGAAATGGATCAAAAATCAGCAAGTTATGATTTTATTGGAATTAAATTGTCTAGGATTTTTGAGAATTGTCCTTAATACCCTTGGCAACTTAATAAATGACCTTAGTGTCCTAATTAATGAGAATTACCCATTTTGCCATTAAATGTTGGAGTGAATTGACTTGAATGTCCTTAATCACGTATAGGTTAAGCTAACTAAAGCATGGTTAGTTGTTGGAAGATATACATATAACTTATGTATGTATATTTTTTCAAGTTTAGCTAGGATATTATCATATATCATCTTCATTTTCATCTTCCATGATGCTAAGTGTGAAAGAGCTTAAAGAGAGAAAGAAGAGAGCTAGGGTTTGCTAGAGAGTTTGAAAGATTACGAGAAAGAGTTCAATAGAAGTGAAAATAAGCCATCAAAGTGGATCATTCATCTTTAGTAAGCTTCATAGCTAAGAGAATAAGAGCACAAATAAGGTAGTAAAGGTGTTCTTATTTTAAAACTTAGCATGTATGTGTTTAAATTTAAGATTAAGTGTAGCTATGCATGTATTTACGATCAAAAGTGTGATTTATGTGAGTTATGTTCTATATGAGTGATACATGATGAAACCCTAAGCTTAGGAGTTATATTACAAAGGTGGTGAGTTGTGTATATATGTATTCATAGCTAAACAGCATGATTTAAAGAAGATCATGTGTTATATGTTGGTAGATAGGGTGAAACCCTAGATTTAGGTGATGAACATTTTAGAAACATGTATAATTTCTTGCTAGATAGCATAATAAGCTCATTAATTGTTGAAAAGTGTGACTTGTGTAGGAAAAATACAGTATTAGGGTGCATGAAAATCAAATCATAATATGTAACATGCTTTAGAAGGTGCATATAGATGTTATGTGATCATGCTAAGTGAGCAAATAAGCTTATGTGGGTGTATAGAGTTTAATAACTCAAGTATGAGTTAAGAGTAAATTTTTGTTAAGTTAACAAAATTCTAACAAAGGTTGATTTTTTGGCTATTTTATGTAATTAATGGTAAAATGAAGCTAAATAACTAAGTTTTATGTAAATACACGTGTTCGTGTCAAATTGGTAGTCATTTGGTGTTTATAGCGATAAAAGTGAATTTTAACGTTTAAAAATGTTCGCGGGCACCTAAAAAGAAGTTTTTGGAAAAATAGGGTCGTTTGAAAACTTTTAATGTCTTTGAAGGCCTATGCAAGTCATATATATGTTATATGTACTAAATCATGTGTTGAAATCATGTTTTGCAAAAAGGGGCCAAAAATAGCATGAAAATTGGAATGAATTTTTTTTTCAAAATCTGCAGCACTGCGCCGTGACGAGGTGTTTTGAACTAAACACTGCACTAGGGCGTAGTGCAACTGAGGAGACTTTGTTGTCGACAAAATCAGTTGGTGCCGGGGCGAGGTCCAACTGCAAGCATCTCGTGGCCATCGAGATGTATAAAGTAAAATATCTCGCTAGGGCGAGATGTCCTGGATTTTTAATTTTTTTTATTTTAATCCAAAATAAAATGTTTTAATATTATATGATAAAGTCATGTGTTGTAAATCTTAAATTTATAAAAATGATCAATATGGTAGGTATTAAGATATATATGAATGATGTATTATGTGTTAAGGTTTATGTAAAGGTAAATGGTTGCTTGTATGGCAAGTTAAAGCATGCAAATGTATATAACTAATGCATGGACCAATATTATGGTTGGACATAAACGGGATAAAATATTTTTGATAGACATAAATGAGGACAAAGGCAAGTGTTCTATTGAAACTCACTTTTGTAGTTCCTTAAACAATGATATATGTTATGCATTCATATAAATCATTCTGAAGTTCATTCATTATTGAACTATTTTTTTTTAGTAAGGTCGATGTCAATCTTGATCTGACTAGATATATGTGATGGTTCATTTTGAATTCAAATATCCATTGATATGTTCTCCAATCCATATTGTTGTGGTGCGGAATCTATGAAAATACTATAACAGAACAACCCTTAATAAAGGTAAAAGGGGAATATAAATCCCATGGCATGGTTGCGTCGTTAGATGTTTATATTGTGCATAATGTAAAAATACGATAGACTGATCACTTAGAGTACATATCTGAAATAAAATGCAGTCTTATGACTGAACTGGGCAATATCAGTCTTTATAATTGGTATTGTTCTTAACGAGTTATTGGTCTTGTGACCTTACAGCAAGTTGAGTTAATGTTTCAAGTTAATCATGAAAAGGATTATGTTATATTCTCATATTCTTCACAGAACCTTTTAATGGTTCAATCCTATTATAACAGATTTTATTTTATTACTCTGAAATATCATGTCATTACTTGTTTATGTACCTGCTGAGCTATTTTATACTCATTCTTGCTTTAACATGATATTTCAGCTAAGCCCGAACAGGCAGAAGGGTCAGGGACAGATAAAGGAAAGAGAAAGGCCAACAAGCAATAGTTGTATAGTTATGAGACTGTTGTAAATATAATATTTTTGTAATATGTCAGTTATAAATATTTTGTAATATATAAAGGTCTGTAAACCTAGGATAGTTATGTAATATTGTTAATTAAGTTGTGTTATTCAGAATTGAATGGTTGTGATTGAATGTTAGAATAGTATCGTGAGCACTGAATCCGTAGTTCAAGGGATTTGGGGGCGTCACAGAGCCGGTAAACCCTATACAGCAGTTTGTCGACTTATTGATAGAAGCGCTCTAGAATAGAGCCCCAAATGTGGTGGGTGCGTAACCCACAGTGACCCACTTGGCAAATTTTAAAGACTTCAAAGCAGTAAGACCCCTAAAGTTTAAGGGAACTAACAACCCGATAGAGGCCCAAACGTGGGTCACCGAGATGGAGAAAGTATTTATGATAGGCAGAGTTACGGAAGAGCAAAAGATAAATTTTACTACATTTATGATAAAAAGGGAGGCTAATTATTGGCGAGAGGCCTATTGAAATAGAAAATGAGGGGAAGTCCTGCCTTGGATAGATTCAAGGAACTATTTTTCGAGGCCTACTTTCCCCGGACTACTCAAGATAGGATGGAGATACAGTTTTTAGAACTAAAGCAATGGAATATGACGGTGTCGGAGTATGCGGCAAAATTCAATGAATTGGCGAGATTTGCTCCACATTAGGTGGACACTGAAGCAAGGAAGAAAAATAGGTTTGAGTTGGGATTGAAACCCTGACTTTATAGTAATGTGTTAATATTTTAAATCAGGACATTTACAGCGGTGTTAGAGAAGGTGATATTAGCTAAGGGAGGTAGCGAGGTGTTGACCAAATATAATCAAGAGAAGAAGGGAAAGAAAAGTGAGGGCGAGTGAGGGGGAATAAAGGAGAGTAGCAGTAGAGGAATAAACTCCAATAAGCAGAAGCGGAACAACAACAACAACAATACAAGAAGCAAGCAATGAGAGTAGAAGAAGAAGGTTAAAGCATGCAACAATTGTGGGAAGGGCCACTTGGGGGTTTACATGAAAGGAAAGAACGTGTATTATAAGTGCGGGTATGAGAGACACATCTCTCCTAACTGTACTCAAGACAGGATGGAGGACTAACTCAGCCAGGTCGACCAATAGCTGGAACATTTAATATAACAGTGCATGATGAGGTGGCATCAAAAGATGTGGTGTTAGGTATTTTTCTCATCAATAATATAAATACTTACGTATTATTTGATTCAAGTGCTACCTGTTCATTTGTGTTAGATGAGTTCGCTAAGAGATCAGACTTACTGCAAAAGAAGTTAGAAAATTTTCTAAACATAGAAGTTGTGAATAAAGAAGTAATTCCTATAAGTCACATTCATAGGAATTTTGGTATGGAAATAAGGGGTCAAAAGTTATCAGTCAATTTGATACCAATTTGATTAGGAGAGTTTGACATGATACTAGGAATGGATTGGTAGTATAACCATGGGGTAATGAAAGACTGCCAAAAGAAATGTGTAAACCTGAAGACTCCGAAGAAGTCAAAGGTAGTATTTTATGGCAGCAAATTATCGAGACAGTCTTGTTATCTGACGATGATACTGGCCAAGAAATTATTAAGGAAATAATGCATAGGTTATTTGGCCCATGTTGTAGATACCCAAAGGACAAGGGCAAAGATAGACCAAATACCTGTAGTAAAGGGGTTTATAGATGTATTTCCAGAAGAGTTACCAGATCTTTTGCAACTGCAAGAGTTACTTGATAAGAAGTATATGCAGCCAAGTGTGTCTCTATGAGGAACGTTAGTGTTATTTGTGAAGAAAAAGGTAACGATCAATAATAAGTACATGTTGCCTAAGATCAACGATCTTTTTGATCAACTAAATGGAGAAAAGATCTATTTAAAGATAAACTTGAGGATTGGTTATTACCAACTCAAGGTGAGACCCGAGGACGTACCTATAATAGCATTCAGGACTCGTTACGGTCATTACGAGTTCCTGGTGATGTCGTTTAGCTTGACAAATGCACCGGCAACATTTATGGATATATAATGAACAAGGTGATCAAGCAGTATTTGAATAAGTTCATAGTGGTGTTCATAGATGATATTTTGGTCTACTCTAAGACACAAAAAGATCATATTGAACATTTAAGAATAGTATTGGAGGTATTAAGAAAGGATAAGTTGTATGCCAAATTTTTGAAGTGCGAATTTTGGTTGGAAAGAGTTCACATTTTAGGACATGTGATTGACAAGGAGGGAATATTCGTAGATCCGACGAAGGTGGAAGCGGTTATTAATTGGGAGTAGCTGAAGATAACAACGGAGGTGCGAAGTTTCTTGGGATTAACAGGATACTACAGAAGGTTCATAAAGGATCTTTTGAAGTTAACATGAGTGTTAACTTATTTAACAATAAAGGCAGTAAAGTTCGTATGGTTAGATAAGTGTGAAAAGAGATTTCAGGAGCTGAAGAAAAGGTTAAGTGAAGCGCCTGTATTGTCATTACCAGATGATACAGTAGGTTTCGTGGTGTACAATGATGTGGCACACAACAAAAGGTTAGTGGGAGCACTGTGACATTTTTAGTACTATATGATGAAATATTACTAATAAGGAATGACATACTGATGCTATAATCAGTAAAGATATGATTGTCTAAACACTTCTTTATCAAGGACTTGGAATAAGCATCCTATAATTGAGGATAAAAGTTTATAGATATAGATTGTAAAGGATGCTCAGTTTGACACAAGGAACGTACATTGATTCGATGCTAATGATGTTTAGTATGGTAGAATTTTAAGAAGTATCATATTGATGAGTCAAGGAGTAAATCTCTCCTAAAAATTGTCCCCAAAGACACCGTAAAAGAGAGATTGTATGAATTAGATATCTTATGCTTCGGCAATAGAATCTATCATGTATGAGATGATATGTGCTAAACCTGATATTGCTTATGTATGATAAGTAGATAGTTCAATCCAGGAGAAGAATATTAGAAAGGAGTTTCTAACAGTGGGTCTGATTTGAAACTAGAGGGCTATACAGACTTTAGTTTTCTAACTAACAAGCAAATCCATTTCAAGTTATATGATTACCTTGAACGGTAATGCAGTGAGTTGAAAGAGTTCTAGGCGGCAAAGAGTTGTTGATTCAGTGATAAATACATAGTATGTATAACTATAAGTGAAGCTGTAAAGGAGATTGTTTGGACGAACAAGTTCATTACAGAACTTGTGTAACGACCCCGAAACCCCTGCATTTCTTATAGGCGATTGCATACGCTAAAACATAACCTTTATCCTTAAAACACATCATACCATCATAATACAGTTCATAAACCTGTTTATTGAACTTACATTCATAGCATGTCTAAGAATCATAACCTCACATTCTATACATTAGAAATCAGATCATACATACATAAATCATGATCTAGTCTATTATATTTCAACATCATATATCTTATGATTTAGCATAACTTAACCTGCAAATACAATCACCATTCATAACTATCCATACATAACCCTACTTACACCTATCTATTTCATACATGCGAGTTTATTACATATAAGACTCAACTTACAATAATACATTAATCTTATTCTCATTACATTGTTTCTCTAAATTAAACTTTCATACATAGCTATCTATGTAGATTTACAAAATCATACATCTTTTTATTAACGACAGAGTTCAATATTAAAACAAAGACGTTAAACAACTTATACTTTTATAAGTTTACATTCTCTAATGACTTGTCATATTAGACACGGTAAACATTTCAAATCCTTTCATTGCCTTTATAAAAATATCCTTCCTTACCCTTTAGCTTTACCGGAACCTCCGACCTTCATGTACTTGACTGAAAATGTCAGTTTAATGCTATGCATTTTTAAAATATAAATGTCACATATTACATTTAACAGTTAAAGCACATAATTGCACGAAGTACATCACATAATATGTCAAATAGTTCACATAAAACAATTATTCTATTTTAGCAAGTTCTGAAAAACTTGTCTATTAACCAAACTCTAAATTAACCTTTACGCTCATTCGAACGTCTTTTATATTCCATTCTGTCAGTTTGCTAATTCAAACTCCATCTGTCAACATACAATCTATAAATTATAATAGGATCATAACACATTCCATAACTTTTTCAAGCTTACACCATAATCACTTGACCACTAGTCTCTATTCATTAAACATTTGATGTATTGTACCTTACATAGGTTAATAACACATCCTAACTCATTATTGACCTTTTACACAATATATACATGCTTTTACTCATTATGAGCTATGATGCTTGGTTGGTATTGAAGCAAGAAGAAAAGAGGAAGAGCTTGTCAAGAAAAAGCTTTCTATGCAAATAAATTAGTCATACAAGAAGGTATAATCATGTTCTTACTTTAAAGTTTGAAGTTTAAGAGTTTAAATGGAAGTTTAATTATAGTCATACATGAATCTTTGGCTATAAAGGGTGATTATGTGAAGATCATATGTATTGCATATTATATGTTTGAAAAATCATAAAACCCTAGGCTTGAAAGTGGTAGAATCAAAGGTGGTGCACTATTATATATGTTTTCAAAGCAATAAACCATGATTCATGGAGGATCATAAGTTAATTTTGGTTAAATGAGATGAAAACCTAGTTGGAGGTGTTGAATATGTTTAAAGCATGTGAAATTTCATGCTAGATAGCAATCTAAGTTCATAAGTGGTGTAAAAGCATAATTTGTTTGAGAATAAATACAATATTAGGCTATAAATTGCATGTAGCCCGAATTATAATCTGTAAAGTATATTAGAAGGTGCATATAGAAGTTATGTGATTACACAAAGTGGTTAAATATGTATGTGGTAGCCTATGTGGTGTGTTGAGTTTAAGATGTCGAGTTAAGTTTAGTTTTGGAATTTGAAAAGTTTACAAAATTATTAAAAATGACACTAAAGGGTGACTTTGGCAATTTTGAGAAATTAAAGGTGAAATGAAGTCAAACGACTTGATTTTTTGATATTACACGTGTTTAGGTTTATTTAGAAATCAACGGATTGAAATTTGAATGAAAAGGCGATACAAACGATCGAAATCGATCGTTTCGACCCTAAATGGATTTTAACGAACAAATATCGCCTCGTGTGAAGTTTTATGGTTTTAAAAGTTTGGGCATGTCATATATGACGTATATAAACTTTATTGAGTGCTAGAATAAAGTTTTAAAGCAAATGGCCAAAAATCACAAAGTTGGTAAATTTTGGTTTTAAGGTTGAAAACGAGTTTAAACGCCCTCCTACGGGCTATTGTTTCTATGATTTTGAGAAGCTAAATGAGGCAAGTAAAATTTTTATAAAATACTAGGTAGTAAAACTTAATACTGTTCCAAATTTGGACTTGATTGGATGTATGGTGAATGAGTTAAAAATTAGCAAAGCAACAGCAAAAATTAAAATTTCTAGAACTGCATGACTGCGCCGGGGCGTAGTGTTTTGTGCTGAACACTGTGCCGAGGCACAGTGTACTGTTCATGGGCCGAGAGGATTTCGCGGCCAGCGAGGTCTGAAGCGGCCGAGGCGAAATGTTACTGTAGCAAGAAAAAAAATTAAGTGTCCAAAATGTGATATTTTGATACAAAAAGATAAAGATAAGTTATGTAAACCCTAGATCGTTAAAGAATGGCCAAAATAGAGGGTGTCAAGGTATAATGAAATGATAAATGGCATAATGTAACACGCCTAAAGTTAAGCCAAATCATGATATGAGTTATGAAAAATATCGGTAACTAGTTAGGATGTGTTATTAACCTACATAAGGTATAATACATCAAATGTAAAATGATTAGAGACAAATGGTCGTGTAATTATGAGATAAGTTTGACAAGATATATTAAGTTTTATGATCCTATACTGATATATAGGTACAATGTTGACAGATAAGGTTCGGACTAGCAACCTGAGGCAAGAAAGGATATAAAGGCCAAGCAAGGCGGTAAAGGTTAAGTGTAAATAAATGCAGATCAGACAAATTTTTCAGACTTAAGTGTGCTAATTGTTCTACGTGAACTATGTGATAGTTGAAATGTGCACTCCGTGCAACTATGTGTACCAACTGTTAAATGGAATATGTGTCACTAAGCATAGCATGGTTAAGTAGACGATGCATGGCGCGTGAATATAAACTGTAAGCATGAAAGGTATTATCTGATTGACTTGCTAAGCCTATGTGCTCACTCTTGCTATGAACTAACATTTCAGGTAAAGTACGAGAAGGTCGAATGTTCTGGTTAAGCTAAAGTAAAGGAATGTGAATGTACAAATAAGCGAGAAGCAAATTTGTTATATGTAATTTGTGCAATGTGCAAGCAAGCCAGTTAAATGTAAAGTTGTACAGATGCAAGTGATAAAACGTTTTGGTTTTAAATATTAAACCATGATTGTAATAAGAATGAATGATTTGTAAATACATAGAGATGGATGTGCATGTATGTATTATTCAGGGAAATATTGTAATGGAATAAGACGAAGATATTATTGGTAGTCGAGTTTTATATGTAATAAACTCGTATATATGGTACAGATATGTATAAACAGATACATATATGGATATAGATACGATGGATGACTGTATGTAAATAGGATTAGATACGAAGTAGGCATAAGGTAAGTAGAGTTTTATATATGACAAAGATATATGATGAATATTTTCACAGGTAAGGTTAAGTTGAATTACAAATTATATGATTTTGATAATTGTAATAGACTAGGTCGCAATTAAAAAATGTTTGACCTGGGTTCTAATGAATAGAGTGTGAAAGTTGTGATCCTGAGGTAGGATGATGATTATAAGATAAATAAACAGATTTATGGACCGCATTATGGCCAATTAATTTTTTTAAAGGTTAAAAATTATGTTTTAACGCACGAAATTGTCGTGAAGATGATTGAAGATAATATAATTTGATTTTAATATTAATGATTATGAAATCCAGAATTGAATTGATAGAATTAAGGAAGGTTGGGATCTCAGTCCATTACACTATTGATCGTCAACGGAACTCAATCACTCTTGAAGATCCAGCTGAATAAACTGAAGGACAAAGTCAGGCTGAAGACTCTAAAACAAGCTCTCGTTGGGAGGCAACCCAAATTTTAGTTTCTGTTTCATTTTAATTAAGTAAATTTTGTAGGATTTAAATTTGATTTTTATTTAAATAGATTTTGAAATTTTAATTTTGTTTGTTTTTAAGGTTTTGAATCTTAGCAAAATGGTAAAAGACATTTGTGGAAAACGTCAACTAATCACCTTTTAGTGAAGTTCTTTAATATTCAATTCATTTATGCTTAATTAATAGGATCGTCTTCGTTCCATAACTGCAGGTCTTTCTACACTTTGTTAGGATAAGTATGACTTGGTTGTAGCTTTTAGTTTAAATTTTAGGAATTTTTTGAGTATAATCACTAAAAACTCTCACGAGATACAACTCATCTACTTGGATAACTTTGGGATTCAAAGACTTATTGCACGTGTTAAGTACAATCGTGAGTCCTAAGAAAATTGGTAGTTTAATTGTCGTTTAGTTATGACCATAGAATTTTATAATTTTTAAAGTTTTAGGTCAAAATACTTCATGTTAGCTTAACAATTTTTGTTACATTGTCATTTCAAGTCTTCGTGCGAGTGGATTGCAGTAATACAGGAGCAGGAAAAAAATCCAGAAAAACCAGAGGTGCGCCCAGGCGCACTCTTTTAGCCTATAGAGGTGCGCCCCGGTGCATATCTCTCTGTAAAAATCTGCCCCGGCGCATGCGAGCTCGGCCTAGGCGCGCACCTTCCGGTTCATTTTCCATGCGCCCCGGCCCACGACCCCTTACTTCAATTTTTAAAATTCTTTCCAGACGCAACCTGAACCCTATTTTATTTCCCCATCCAACTCGACTTCACACATTCCCTCTCACTAAAAACCCGAAACACATAGCAACCATCCCCAAACCTTAAAACTTCATCGAATCCCATCTCCATATCCACCACAATCCGATTATAATCCAACTTTAGTCAATCCAAAGGTTCACCGTTAATGTACAATCTAAGTGGGTTCAAGTTTTATCGATCAATTGGGTTTCAAATTCCTCAATGCGTGTGACAAGTAAGGATTATATTAGCTAAAATCTGAAACAATATTACTTGTTCTTATTTTCTATTCAAACTGGTATTGTGTACTTTTGGGTTCCTAATTGGTTTGTGTTGGCCAATTGGAGGAGTTTGGGGGTATTGGTGTGTAGTTGGTGTATGACCTAGCCCTCTAACGGGGGAGATGTCAGTAGGTGGTTTAATTCAAATTGAAGGTTGCGATTTGAGTTTGGGGGAACTGAGTGCACGCTAACTGCTCAATATTTTGCCTCAAAGAAGAATCATGTCCAGTTTGAAGTGCTAGTGTAGTTTGGGCTCATTGTTTTGTATTATTGTGTAGTTTTGGAAGTTCAACAATGGCTCCAAAATGTCAACATGGTGAAATTTCTACATCTTCATGATCTTTTGATAGGAAACGGTTAGTTAGTGCCAAAGTCGCAGAAAAATTTGACACATATTTGGCTGGAAAGGTTCTAACACCTGAGCGTGGTCTTCGTGATGCATGGTTAGATGGAGAGATGGCGCACATGATAACTAAACGAGGATGGGATAGTTTCAAGGATCAACTGGATCCTGCTGTCACGGCGCTTGTCAAAGAATTTTATGCAAATGCTAAGGACATGCCACAGTGTGAAGTTACCATATGAGGAAAAACAGTATCATTTAGCCAGTGAACAATCAATGACTATTACAATGTGTGGGCCTATAACAACTCACAATATGCTCAGTTTCTATTACAAGGTCCTGATTATGCAAAGATCATAAGGGAGTTATGCAAGTCAGACAGTGTGGAAAACCAGACTTCACGGCAATGCAATGACATTCCCGTTTGCCAACTTAAGCAGATATAGGAAAATTTGGTATGCCTTTCTCTGCGCAAAATTAATGTCGTCCACTCACGTCAGCGATGTTACAAAGGGATGAGCTGTTTTGTTATATGCCTTTGTGACGGGGCTGACAATTGATGTTGATGAGGTTATTGAGGCGTCAATAAGGAAACATTTGCAGGTGGCCTACATCTGGTGGACTACCTCATCCGTCACTTATCTGTGGAATGTGTAGAAGAGCGGGAGTACGATGGGGAGCAGAGGAGTTACTGCAACCACCGATGGTGCTATTGGATCATGCTGTAATTGATAGATACAAAGTATGGGAAGAAGGTGAATCACATCCACGAGGATTGGGCTTTATCATGCAACCTCCTTTGCCGCCAGCTGATAAGGATCCTTTAGCAGCTGACCATGCCACTGCTACTGATTCTGGAGCATCGTCTACTCCGGCACTCAGTTTTGGAATTTGCAATTAAAGATGGACGACCAGATTAAGCGATTGGAGTGACAGAATAGAAGACTTGCTAAACGACAAAACCATATGTACGCCTATCATACGAATTTTAAAATGGCCTTGATTAACATGTTCGTGAGGATGAATCGAAGTGTTGATCCAGTTCATTTTTTAGAGCCTCGGCCATTGTCGGTTTACCCACCTCCTGACTCAGACGACAAGGAGGTCACACACGTTGATTGACCTATACAGGGGAGTCCTCCTTTTTAATTCTTACTATATTTACTCTGTGAGGGCATTGTCGTACTTAAGTTTGGGGTTGGTTTACTTGCATTGCATTTCATTATAGTTTTTGTATTTTATATAGTCTAGTTCATGTTTTATGTTGCATTCAATTGTGTTCATGTTAAATTTCATTATATATAAATAAATAAAAATTAAAAGAGAGCATAAAGAATTTAGGAAAATGTAGGAATTTTTTTTCATTTAGGACATGCATTTGTTTTGTCTCATGCATTTTAGGAAACTTGAGTAGTGTTTTGATTTCAGTGGTTAAAATGGCCAATGATAATAATTGGTGAATTAATTAATAACTTGTGTGAAATGAATAATGATTCTTAGTCTAATTCTTAACTGTTTATTAGTTTTAGCATTACTTGAGACTCTATACACTTATATGCACGTATTCAGTGTGTCGAATTAGTTGAAATTTAGACTAGTTTTGTTGAATTAAATGTTAGTGAAAGATAAAAAGAACCTCTATTGCTTATTTGATCATGTTACAATAAAGGAGTAAAATAACTGTTTCAAAGACTATCCAGAAAGAAAAAAAAAATTGAAAAAATATTGTTAAATAAGATGGTTAAAAGAAGCTTGGCTAATTTGTTTTTATGACCTTAGTTACTCGAACAAATAGCCCTTAAGAGTGTCTTTACACTTAGTACCCTAAAGTCATCGGGTTTAAGAGTCATTGGTGAAAAGTTCGCTACATGGGTAACTCTGAAAAGCCTAATAAAAGTAGACATTGAACATGCCAAGAGAAAAAATATACGAGATAGAGCGTAAGATGCACTCGTAAGTAAGAAAAAGAAAAGAGAAAAATATGTGAAAATAAGTATATAGAATAGCATTGTATTTCTTTTATCAAATATCTTTTATAGGCACTAAAATTCATTAAACGTATCTAAATTTTTGTTGGTTTGAATGCATTGGATCTATATACACACACGAAAATGGTTGAAAGTAATGTGATACTAGTGATATGTTAAGTTGTGGATGAAACATGATTTTAAAGTTTTGTATGATTAGTTACTTGTGAATCTTTGAGGCTGATATTTATTATATTGAATCATTGCTTGAGTTGTGTTGTCATTAGAGTCTTCATGTCTATTAGGTTGTTAGAGTTGTATTTATCTAGTTTTTATTTTCTTGTTTTTGCTTGAGGACAAGCAAAGTCTCAAGTTTTTGGGTATTTGATGAATGGGTTTTATACCTATGAATTGGGTATTTTTAGACTTATGAATTTGTTATTTTTTAGTATTTTACTTGCTTTTATGTTTATTTTGTAGGAAAATGCATTAGAAGGGAAAAACTGACATTTCAGGCTTAAGTGGAATTTTCGTAATCTTCTAAAGCAGATGTGCACTGGGGCGCACGTTCCCACTGTTAAATGGTGCGCCGGGGAGCACGACGGCAGAATCAGTTGGGCAGTTCGCGTGCTATGCAATGTTAATTTTCATGTTGGTTTCTTTCGTGCGAGAAACCTAGCTATCAAAGGAGGAGTATACATACAAGACTTAGTGCATTGATTAGCAGATTTGAAGGAAAAGCACGTGAAGATCAAAGTGAAGGCTTAAAGAAAAAAAAATTGATAAAGTTTATTCTCTTCTTTGTCTTTTTACTTTGATACTTTAGGATGTTTATTACTTCGATGAATTTGGTTTTTAATTACGATATGGTGAACTAAATTTTCTATTTAAAATTAAAATGAAACTTTTTGCTTAGCTTTAATTGATTCATCTTATTTTCAGTTAATTGATCTTTATTGGGTTGTTTATTATGTCTTGTTCTTAGTTTAATAATTATGTGGCCAACGATTAATTTGATGTCTTGAATTGAATTGTAAAAGGAAATCTAGGAATAGATTTGGATATAATTACATGTGAATTTGTTAATTCTTTTTAGGAAGAGTAACATAGCAGTGTGTAGGATGGAGATGCCTATATGCCACATGTAATTTATGTGAGAGTTTGATCTTCATAAGTTTATTTCAAGTTGTTTTGCATAGTAATATAGCATTATAATTGAAATAGATCTTTTTATTAATCATTGAAAAATGTTAATAAATAATCAAGCATTCTCAGTCAACAATCTGTTTCGTTAATTAATCAAAAATTAGTTGATGAGATTTCTGTGATGCAATTGAAAAAATTGTAATCTTAAGCATTTTAATATCTAGTAATTCGTGCTTGTTAATTAATCTTAGTTTTAATTTAAATTTTAAATATTTCTTAATCAAACTTGCGATTGTTTAAATAGAAATGAATTGTCATAAAATTGGTAATTAGGAAAGTTATTAGTACTAGTTCTTTATGGGTTCGACACTAGATTTTTTACTATATTACTTGTTGATCGCGTATACTTGTACATAATTGTCTACATCTGAAATTTGGACAACACCACGAGATTATTAAAGTCTGGGGGGACTGTAGTGAGGGTTATCAGAAAGGAGATGGAAAATGTTAAAGAGCTTCAAGGGGAGTGTCTCTGCGGGGTTTATTGGCTAGAAGGTGAGTTTGGATAAGTTAGGGTTAAACGTTGAAGGTTGGGGATGGGGAATAGTCGTGATGGGTTGGGGGGGGGGGGGGGGGGGGGTAAGTTGAGTAAGTGGAGGATCAGAGTAAATTTCAATGGGAGAGGGGGATCGGATTGGTGATGGTTGTGAAATGTGAAGGTCGGGGAGAAATATCTTCGTGTAAGAGTTCGGGAGATTTTGATGATGGTGGAGAAGGAAATCAGGGAGGAACTATGGTGATAGGTTTGCTATAAATGGGGGCATCAGGTTTCGGGGGCTATGTTAAGAATGTCTGAAGGTTGGGGTTGTTATTCTATGGTAGGAACGGGAATTTGGGGTCGAAGTTGGGGTTTGTAGATGATTACTACTAAAAAATTAAAAAAGGAGTAAAAGATCAGGAGTAAGTAGTAATATAAAAGAAGGAAATATAAGTAAAGAGGGATCGAGCACTTACATCTGTGATCAAAAAGTCATTGTTGGTTTTGGAGTAGCTTTATATCTTAGGGTTCAGCTGGCATTTGCTTGGTGAAAGCCTTGAATTCCTTCTTCCTCTAATCAGATAACTGATCGTATCCAAGTTGAGGCTTCTCAGGGTCGTCCCAGGACTAGATTAGGTGGTTGTCTGGGCCTGAGATGAATGCCCAGTAATGATGTCAACCATTGTTGTTGCTTGGGGGATTCAACCAGGCTTTGCCGATCAAAGAGTCGGTTCAGGGCTCGGAAGCCTGGCTCTCGGGTTTTGGTCAAAGAGAAAATAGAGAAGAAGAAATTTAGAGAGGGTTTGATGTTTTGTTGCTTACAGAAGACTATGAAGCAAATCATATAGATATAAGAGTTCGGCACGAGTTGGGCAAACCTGATGCTGATGAAGGTAAGAAAGGAAGAGATGAACTCGTGAAAAGGAAACCTGACTCCGATCTTCAGAGCATAGATTGGCACCCCAAGACAGGATGTGTTGGGTCGCCAAGACATCCTTTCTTGGGGTTCGAGGGCTTTTAAAGAGTATTATGCTAGAATTTTGTACTCGGCTCGGATGTAGGGAAGAGTTTCATCTTTGACAATGGATTGGGTGTTGGCAAGGATCACAATACACATAATTACATATAGAATTTTATTATTTTTCAGTAATTTAATTCCCTTCAATGTTTATACTTTTAATCTGTACTCATTCTCACACCAAAACTATCCCTCGACGGCCCAAGCCGTCAAGCTCTTCTCAGTGTGACTGTTAATTATGCAAGTTGCTTATGTTTTTGGTGATTTTTGACGTGCTTACAAAATCAGGCATTAACAACATATAAAAGTGCTCACCCTCGATTTGACAAAAATATGCAATGTCTCTTAAAAGAGTATTTGTTTTAGACATTGGGAACTTTTTTGCCAATAACTTACTAATTAATTGGTCCTAACTAGTGATTGAATTGGAAGGAAATGAGTTCGACCATACTTTAGTCCTATCTTTTAAAGAGAATGGGAACAGACGAACCCTCACAAGTTCGTCTAAAAAAATTTAAAATCGAAAAGTTGTACATATGTCTAGGAATTCCTTGACATACATGTAAGGGTCCTCTCTATCTAATTCATGGAATGGTGGAATAATAGAATGGGCTGTAGTACACTAGGTTTAAGCTCAAAGTGTGTCACCCGAATTTGTGACAACACAATGCAAGATTGGTAATTAGATGTGACTATTAAAAAGTACTCTCTGAGTAATCTCTCTTCAGGTGTTACAGGTTCTACTATTTCATTATTAATAATGTCATCAGCCATTTTAAACAAAAAATTATTTGTCCTTTTCAAACGATTATGTGACCACCGTTCCCAAGCACGCATACACTAGCACAGTTCCTAGACACAACTATCTAGTTTTATGTCACCAATATTTCAGGCAAAAGAAATCACAAAGCAAACAAAAAGAAACCAACTAAATAAATAAAAATATATATATAATCTGACCACTACACACAATGTGGACAACCAATAAAAGCTTGCAAGTTGACAATAATGCAAACACTGTAAGCAAAAACAATTCACGCCAGGCACTATAAATACTACCAAATTAAAGTTACTGCAGCTATTACAAAACAATACTAAAAACTATAGCTAAAAAGAGACACCAACACTATACATATAAAATAAAAAATAAATAACTAAACTATAACTAGTAGAAGAACCAAACAAACTCTAGAGTAATTAATATTTTTAATAATCTCAAGCAACAGCATCAAAAATTTCTTGTTATTAATTTCATAAAAATACTCGCAAACGTACGAATTTATTGTAAAATAGTTTATATAGAGTACGAGGTCTATCCTACAAAAATTATTGAAAAACTAATTGAATCTAAATTAAATCTAATTCTAATATAGTTAATGAAAAGTAAATGTTGATTTAATCAAACTAAAAACTAACGACAATCAAAACTAATTAAATAACTAAACTTTTAATCAATGAAAGAAAAGTTCTGATGTTCGGATCCACCATTATTAACTCCATTGTCTTACTATTCATTTATTAATTCCCTTAATTCTGAGTAGCAATTTAAAAATTAATCAACGTTTTATCAAATTTCTTCTTTCAATTCTGGAATAAATGGTACCCAGACTCTTCCTTCAAATCGAATTAACCCGGTGCCAACCACTGAATACTTTAATTCTTCACCCTCGAATAGTCGTTTCTTAATGTCAATGCATTTTTTATCACCCTCTTGAGCCTCTTTTATCTTGTCCAACAAAGTTGGGCTTGCCTATATTGCAAACAGTTTCTCGTCTGCCTCCTTTGGATACTTAAGTTCTAACTCCAATCTTTCCGTATCCTTGATTAATTCCTCCTGCGTTGTTAAAATCGACAACTTTTTCCGGCCATCTGCTTAGAGCATCAGCTACAACATTGGCTTTGTCGGGATGGTACAAAATCTCACAATCGTAGTCCTTGATCAATTCCAACCATCTCATCTGCCTCATATTTAGCTCCCTTTGAGTGAAGATATACTTTAGACTTTTGTGGTCTGTGTATATCTCGCACTTCTTCTCATACAGATAATGCCTCCAGATCTTTAGAGCAAACACTACTACTGCCAGTTCTAAATCGTGAGTTGGATATCCCTTCTCATAATCCTTTAACTGGCGTGACACATACGCGATGACCTTGCCATGCTGCATCAATACACAACCAAGACCCTTGAGTGACGCATCGCTATAAACCACGAATCCCCTTGTATCATCGGGCAATGATAACACAGGTGCTTCACTAAGCCTCTTTTTCAATTCCCTGAAGCTTTCTTCACACTTCTCCATCCATACAAACTTTACTGTTTTCCTTGTCAGATTGGTCAACGGCGACGCTAGCTTTGAAAAGTCCTTGATGAATCTCCGATAGTATCCTGCTACTCCCAAGAAACTTCTGATTTCTGTTGGAGTCTTTGGCTGCTCCCAATTGATAATGGACTCCACCTTTGCAGGATCCACTGAAACGCCTTCCTTGTCGATGACGTGACCCAAAAATTGTACCCTTTGCAACCAAAACTCGCACTTGGAGAACTTGACCTATAGTCGTTCCCTCCGCAATGTCTCAAGTACTAACCTCAAATGTTCAATGTGTTCTTCCTCCATCTTTGAATATACCAGTATATCATCAATAAATACCACCACAAACTTATCCAAGTATTACTTGAATACTCTGTTCATCATATCCATAAATGTTACTGGCACGTTCGTCAGTCCAAAAGACATCACTAAGAACTCAAAGTGACCGTATCGAGTTCTGAAGGCTGTCTTTGGTATATCCCCCGGTCTCACCTTCAGTTGATGATACCCAGTCCTCAAGTTAATTTTCGAAAAGTACTTAGTCCCCTTAAGCTGATCGAATAGATCATCGATCCTGAGCAACGGGTACTTATTATTAATTGTGACCTTGTTTAACTCCCTATAGTCGACACAAAACCTCAACGATCCATCTTTCTTCTTCACAAACAGCACTGGCGCTCCCCACGGAGATACACTCGGCTGAATGTACTTCTTCTCTAACAACTCTTTCAACTGTATCATTAATTCCTTCAACTCTACCAGAGCCATCCTATATGGTGCTTTCGATATTGGTGCGGTCCTTGGTGCTAAATCGATTACAAACTCCACCTCTCTGTCCGGTGGTAAACCTGACAACTCATCTGGGAAAACGTCTGAGAATTCCCTTACCACAGGTATCTGTCCCATTTCTCCCCCTACTCTCTGAGTATCAACTACATGGGCCAGATAGCCTATGCAACCCTTCCTAAGCAACCTCCTTGCTTGCATTATCGTTAGACAATAAGATTGTCCTGGCGATTTACTCCCAAAGAATATAACCTTAGACTTATTCGGAGTTTTTAGGTGTATACTTTTCTTTTGGTAGTCAATCACAGTTCCGTGTTTAAACAGCCAATCCATTCCTAAGATCACGTCAAACTTTCCTAAACATATCAGAATTAAATTCACACTCAGTTTATGTCCCCGTATCTCGGCATAACAATTCTTATATATGAAGTCTACATGGATCACTTCCTTATTTGCTACCTCTACATTCATTGGGTTCTTTAATCTTTCACGAGGAAATTTTAATCGGTTAGCAAATTCATCGGATACGAAAGAACAGGTAGCACCCGAATCAAATAATACATATGCATTAATATTATTGATCGGAATAATACTTGCCACCACTTCCTTTGACTCCATGGCATCTTGGACGGTCATGTTGAAAGTGCGTGCCACCGGCCTGTTCTGCTGTGACAGCCCTCCACTAGTTGGCTTACTTTGGTTTCCCTGATTAGCGCTACCGGAATCACTCTTCCTTTTCGGGCAGTCCTTCTTTTGATGGTCAGCTGCACCACAATAGAAACAGTCCCCTCTTTTCACCTTTGGGCATTGTGGAGCAAACTGTCCCGGTTGTCCACAGTTGAAGCATACTCCCTTACCACGTATATACTCCCCCGAGTGATTCTTCCCACACTTATTGCACTTGTTGCCTTGCTTAGCCTCGCTTAATGGCTTTCCCGAGCTTTGATTGTCGCTCCATTTTCATTTGTGGGGATTGCTCCCTCCACTGCTAATCCCTTCTTTGGGTCCTTCGTGGCCTTTCTTCTTGTGATCTTGTTGATATTTGGTTACCGCTTCATTTCCTCCCTCAGCAATTAGGGCTTTCTCCAGCAACGCCGAGAATGTGTTGATTTGTAGCATAGCTACCTTTCCATAAACCCAAGGCTTCAGTCCTTGTTCAAACCTCCGAGCTCTTCTGACTTCCGTGTCTACCTGTTTTGGTGCAAATCTGGCCAGTTCGTTGAATCTTGTAGCATAGTCAGCAACTGTCATGCTCCCTTGTTTCAGTTCTAGGAATTTCACTTCCATTCTTTCTTGCATGCTTTCTGGGAAATAGTTCTCGAAGAACAGCTCTTTGAAATGTACCCACGTAATTACTCCTGCTCCGGCTCTGTTCTTGTTTGCCTTCCACCAGTAATTCACTTCACCCTTCAACATGAAAGTGGCGAATGACATTTGTTGTTCGTTGGCCACCCTTGCGACCTCGAACATTTTTTCCATCTCTTCTACCCAAGTCTGGGCTTCAATAGGGTCAGTAGTCCTGCGAAACTCCGGCGGTCCTATTAATTTGAAATCCTTGAAATTAGCCAAGTGAGTCCTTGGTTGTTCTACTACTGGCGGTACTACTGGTGGTACTACTGGCCAGTTCGTTGAATCTTGTAGCATAGTCAGCAACTGTCATGCTCCCTTGTTTCAGTTCTAGGAATTTCACTTTCATTCTTGCTTGCATGCTTTCTGGGAAATAGTTCTCGAACCCAAAATTTTACAATGTCTTTCTTAATTTCAAACACTTTCTTCTCCAACGGCCTAAACCGTTCATCAATTGCATCTTTAACTTCAGAAATATCAAATCTAATGTTGTCACCCTTCACTTTTTTTTTCAACCTTCTTATCAGCATCCTTCCCATTGAAAAATTGAAACCCGCCCAAATCAAGTCGATCCTTCTCCTCAGACGTGGGAATCAAATTTTTTATCCTCAACTGAAAAACATTAAGTACATTTAGTATAACATCTGACAAATATTATACAAATACAGTAAAAAAAAATAGTAAATAAAGAATCATGAAACATAATTAGTAACGAACTACATAAATACAGGTAACCAAATGCATATAAATCAGTAGCCAAATCA